>CAJUYG010001101.1:72207-94624 GCA_910591675.1 Galerucella calmariensis
GTGTAAGAAAACGGATGCAGAAAGTTCTCGGCATAAGAAAAATTTGTGGCTTCAGTTGGCTGAAGAATTTAATTTTATTAGTGCAACTACACACCGAACAAGTGACGTGCTGTTAAATAAATATATTAAAAAAAGAGTCAAGAAAAAGTATGCTGACGAAAAATGTTATGCTCAAGGCACTGGTGGTGGTCCATATAAAAAAAATTAAATTGCAGTGCCTTTTGATATTCTGAATCTATCAAAAAACTCATTTTCCGTCCACTCTTCAAAATGATTTTTTCTTACTCGAAATATGCGAGCGTTTCTCCTTAAACCTAAAACCTAGCATAAAATCTCAATAAGGTATAAAATTCGTATACAAATAAGTAAATAAACCTTCTTCTACTCCTCTTATAATTTCTAGAAAATCCTCATCATCCGTTAACTCTTCAAAATAATCCACGTTTTCCATTGTAAACAATAAAAAGTTGTAAAACTATAGGTTATATAACAGTCAATTGTAAGTTATTTCACATCAGAATTTGAAGTTTATTCAATGAACTTTAGTTGAACCACCATTTTTGGTGGTTCAGTAAATTGCATGGTTAACTCATTTAACCAAAATAATTCTTGACTACGTTTCGTACAACACTTTAATAGCTGTAATCATGGGTTAACCATAGACATTAGGTTAACTATGCTTCATACAACTGGCCCTAAGTGGCACAGCTCAGTGTTGATAAGTTAAATGAACATGTTTTTTGTGATATGACTTGATTTGTAGGGTAAAGTGGTATATTTATTGACTTGGGATTGTTGTTAAATGCAGAAATAGGGTTGTCATGTTAATTTCCAATAAAAGACGGACCTTTGTGATATTAGTCATAACATTTATTTATACTATCATTTTGATTTCATTCATAGGAATATTATATTGTTAATGTATAACTCACATGACCCTAAAGATGTTTCTACTGTATCAGTATTTACCAAATTTTGTTAAAATTTTCAAAATAAAATTTCGAATTTTGTACAAAACTCACACTACACTATGTAGTACAGTGTTTTATGGGCATAAAAAGAATTGTTGATTTCCTAATAAAAGGATTGGCTATGAACATTTGGTACGATGTGGAATATTTAAAAAATTCTCACCTGTGAAATGCCCATGTTCTAGTGTATGTTCCAATTCATTAGATTTCTTGACAAAATCTGGTTCAGTAATAACTTGACTTATCTGAACACTTGTTTGTATATGTGGAGGTTGTTCACTATGTAAAGTATGAGTAGTAGCTGGTTTTTCATTTTCAAATGATACTAATTTTCCACCAAACTAAAAAAAAAAATATTCAAATTACAGTTGTTGAATATAAATTAATTTCAATTCAAATAGAATTTTTAACATACACCAAAACTTGCTCCAACCGGTTTCTTAAGCCATTTAGGAGGTTTACTCAAATCAACACTCATTGGGCCTATATCTTGTCGCTGTTCTGGAGCTTTAATATATCCATCCATCCCAGGAAAACTATCAGCAATTTTATTTGTAGTTTGGATTTGCTGAGTTTTTCCTACAAAAACATATACACATAATTATATATCAAATCTATATTTGTTAAGCTTTATATTGCAGACACTTACCACCCATAACCGAATAAACATAAACATGTCCATCAAAATTAGAAGAAGCAATTAAAGCTGGATTTTTAGGACACCACACTACATCAAAACTCCATTGATTAGTTGTTGCAATTTCAGCCAAAACTTCACCATCTTGTTGGCTTGAATTGGGATTCCAACATAGAATTCTATTATCTTTACCACATGATACTAATAGATCAGAATCTTCCGTACACCAAGCTAAAGACAATATACCCCTTTGATGATTCTGTAAGGTTTTCAATGGTGAAGTAGCAAACCGCAGATCCCACATTTGGATTACTGGTGCTTGATCTTCTTCTACAAAAAAAATATATGACCATTTAGTTTTTTTTTTAATTAAAAATAGTGATATGTTTGCATTACCAGATGCCAGGCACAATTGTGTAGCAACTTCTGGATGCCAGGAAACAACCTTCCATCTTATTCTAGATACTGTATCGGTTAGTTTGATAATTGGTTCACTTTTTCTAAGATCCCAAATAACACATTTTGAAGGGAAGGTTGACGCTAAAATATGCTGAACTTGTTTATTCCAAGACACTGATAGAACATCTTCTGAAGGTTGACATTTTGCACCTAGAATTATTTAATAAGATACTTTTACTGTTATTAACCACAGGGCTAAGTTCGAGAACATCGCACTAGTATGAAATTCACTTATTTTTGTGTCCGAGAACTATTAAGTGTCTTCTTGTTGTGTACTCCCCATAGTTCGAGAACTCCTTAGAGCGACGCTCAAATTACACCAGTTCCGACTCGGTTAGAAATCGCACCTGTCAGTTTGGTTTGAATATTTTGTGGTTAGAATTTAGATTGGTATGTATGACTATGAATGTCTATTAAATTTTTAATTTAAAAATAAATAAATAAATTTCTCCTATTCAAATTTAAAATATTATTAAGCTCATTTGTGGTGGATTGCCAAAGGGTTTTAAAAACTTTTCTGTTTAAAACTCTTGGCGCCAGATTCATTAATGTTAGACCTAGGCTAATTATAAATATTCTAAAATTCATCAGAAACTCCTTAAAAGTACTTAAAGCTGGGAACAAATCCTTCAAAGTAATCTTTACACTTTGGATGTGTTCTTTTCCACGGTTGCAACTTTGACTCAATTTGGGATATTAAAGAGATTTCCATTTCATTATCTGACTTGCTTTCTGAGTCAGAATGTATAGTTTGGCAAGTTTATCTGTAGCTACGGGGCGTCGGTAAGAGGCGAGGAAAAATATGGCGTATATCTGTCAAACGTACAAATGGCGTACGGTACCTATTTTACCAAGTAAAACTGAAATTACAAAGGTAACTGACAATACGAACACCACTGGATAAATCAATATCAGTCAATTGACGAAGTGAGAGGGAAGAACATACGCACGCGCTTTCCAATAAGAAGTAACCTGGTCGATGAAAATCACCAATTATGTAATCGGAGGGTGTGGTCATTATGGTTTTCGTACAACGTTGCCAGAGCTTTAAGAATCCCATAACAAATTTGGAAAAGTGTTCTCTTTTAATATTCATAAATTGGAAAATAATGTTAATAGAATAAATCCAAGGAAACAAGTACATTATAAAATTAACGTTTAATCATATTTTTAATATTGTTAATAATAAAAAGACCCATTTATAATTATTATCACTACATAATCAGTTCTTCTATTTTTTTATAGTTAAACGTGGCAATGTCGAACGTTTTCGACTGCATTCCTTTCACGGTTTAAGATAAACTTGCCAAAGTATACCTATCCTTTCAAGCAACTGTTTTCCCAATGTAAGCACAATCAATGCGACACGTTTTTTATCCACATTATCTACTCTACATTCAAAATAGAAAAGGAAAGTTGAACAATAATACTTAAAAAAGTATGGTTATAGTTAACAACCACAAGAAGGTAAATCCATTTGAGAACTCATTCCATGGAGCGTCGCACTAAAAGGGCCCTTTAACCACACCAATCAAGTGCAAAATTTCAACCAGTGTGACGTTCTCAAACTCACACCTGTGATGTAGGTACGAAGCAAACAAAAAATTATATACAGTTCATAGATAGCTTGGATGTGGAGGTATGTATTGTAAGTTGCATAATAAGACAAATTGGACCCTCCATTGGACTTTGAATGTTTATTCATTGCATGTTTAGAAGTGTATTTATTTCTGATTGTAAACATTTTAGTTATATAAACTCAGAACTTAGTAAATATTATAAACATTAGGAAGATATTCAAGGTTGACATTACACATTTGTGATCAGTGTTTTGTCATATTTCATATTTTCACTAAAATAAATACTTATACAATCATATGATTGTTTTAAAATCTTTTAGACAGTTATTTCGCATGATTGTATCAGTTATTCTTAGTGATTTTCTGTAACATTTATAACCATAATGTAGCTAATAAATAAATTTTAATAATCATCAACTTATTCAATGTTGCTTCATTTAACATATTTTTAAAGTTTAAATTATTTAATCCTACCTGGTGTCATTGGTTGAGAGATATTATTCAAGTCCCATATAAAAATCTCTGATTCTCCTGCTCCACTAGCAAATAAATTTTGCTGGAAGTTATTAAAGTCTAAAGCATGTACAGGACCTGTGTGATTTTCTTGTTTCCCTATAAGGCATTCTTCTCCTTTTAAAAGGCTTGAAGCATTGTAAATTTGAATTAGCCCATCATCACATCCACCTAAAATTTATTATAAGATTGACTTTAGTTACTGTTTACAATGTAATATATTGTTAAATTAAGAATTATCCTAAAATTTTGTTTTTCATTTTGGAAAACTGAGCCACAATATTTTTTTAAATTTACCACAAGGCACATACAGATGATATTAATGAACATTTTTACATATCTTATAGGAAATTATTTAGGTACATGAATGAGATAAAATTAACTGATTGTCCAGATTATCTTTATTAATTATTCACCGGTATGAAATACAAACCTATAATTGTAGAATTTATTGGGTCAGTTCCATATGAACCCCATATAACTTTATGAAAACGGTGATCAGTTTTAATTGAGGAAACAAGTGGAGTATCTGGCCCAGGATCTGTTAAATTTAAGGAATAAATTTCCAGAGCTGCATTAGTATTAAACGATGCATCTAGTTGTTGAGCAGCAGTACCAGCTGCTAAATATATAGGATGCTGATTTTTTGGAGACCAAGCTATATTGGCAGTTCTTTCTATGTCTTTTACCTTCATACTTTTAAATAACTTCACTGAAAATAAATAGTTTATCTATAAAATATATATATTTACTCTGGTCTTACCTTCTGATAACTTTTATAAATACATCAATTTAAATCAGTCTAAAATAATGTTTAAATGCACTTCCAACGTGGCCAAAATTTACATTGACAGATATATATCTTAGAATATTTACACGTCAACTGCTCTAAAAATATGAATATTTAATTATTGAATCATTTAAACAAAATATATGTGAAATACATTATTAAGTATATTTTTTAAGCAAAATAACTTAGCAGAAATAAACAATTTAGCAAACACATTTATTGACAGATTTTGAAGTAATATGCATATTTAGAACACAGAAAAAGGAAGATTGAAGATTGTCTATGGAAGCAGTCATCTGCTGTCGGAATCATAGAGATTTTAGAGCAGAAAATAAAATTTATCTACAACTGTCATGTAACGGGTACGATTTGACATTAGAGAGCGGTAATTACCCTTGCTTATATATGAGCGTATATAAACAAGGGTAAGGTAATTACGTTTGCGGTATTTTGACGTTTATTAAATGCGCGATTCACTTCTTCACGTCTCTAACGCTAATAACGTTAGCGCTTTGCATAATTTACGGTTACATAGCGTTGAGTGTTATTACACGGCACATAATTTGTCCTGCGCAGTTGACAAAATAGAACAAATCGCATCGGATTTCTGAGGTTGAGGTTTTTGTTTATCATTGTGTTTATTGTTTAGGTAGTGTTTAGTTTGTTTTGCGGTTTGCGTTTAAATGATGCAAATAGTAAGGTTGTTTGGTTTTTGATTTTTTTTTAAATATAAGTATATACAGAAAAAAACAGGATATGTCACTTCCTACATAAAGCAGCGCTACGCTATTAAATTATAGTGATGGCAATAGCTGTCTTAGTTTCAAATAAATTTTAGGCTGATCATTATTAAAATAAATACCGCACCGTATGCGGTATTGCAATTGGCAATATCTCAGAATACACCATCAGCCAAACAAGAAACGAAAGCCGGCGTAAATCCTTTGATCTCTTTATCTGTAGAGTAGGAAGAGTGAGTGTAGGCTCACAGCACTTGGGCCACATGTGACCCATTGTACATCCTCCCGAGGAGTTGCCCTCCTAGGTCATCGTCCATCCTGTCCTTCTCAGGAAGGTGGACAGGTCACTAGGAGACATCTCCTTTTATATCGGCAGGTGTAGGCCAAGACTCACCGAGCATACACTCTCTTATTGACGATAACTCCGGACACTCGCATAAGACATGCCTGACAGTTTCATCTTCCTGTTCACACATCCTGCATAGAGGTGTGTCCACTAGCCCTATAGTATGGAGGTGTTTCCTTAGTTGACAGTGGCCAGTCGGAAATCCTACTGTTTAACGTAGGTTTTTCCTGGTCATCGCCAAATATTTCTTCGGCGCCAGCTTCCCAGGGTCGCCCAGGGTGATCCTAGCAAGAGTGCATCCTTTGATTCCATCCCATCTCTTAAGGGATTAAGCATGGGTGTAGCATTTGGCTAGTTCCGCAATTGTCGAAGTCGTTAGGCCGTAGGTGTAACTGGGTCCTAGAATTTTTAGTGCAGCGGCTTCCCTGGCTAAAGAATCGGTAATGCGATTTCCTTTACTCCTGTCGTGCCCTTTAACCCACCTCAGGATAATATTGTTATCTCCCAAGGCGTCAGCTAAATCTTAGTGGCACTCTAATACTAGCCTCGATATAACACGTGTGTTCAAGGCTAATAGGGCTTGTCTACTATAAGTGCAGATTGTTATGTTTTTGCCAAAAATTCCTCTTCTGGTTAGTTATCTATGATACCAGCCAGTTCTGTTTGAACCACGCTGGTATTGTTTCCCATTCCCCACTTAATCTTTAGGCTTAGTGCTCTCGAGTAAACTCCACATCCTGAGCCTTCCTTCATTTTTGAACCATCTGTATATATGCGTATTGCATTTGCAGCATCAGTTAGGGATAAAAATTAATTTCTACTTATTTTTTCTTGACAACGGTAGCTGGAACGCTACCGAAACGTTGAAAGAAAGAATTTAAAAATATTGTTGTTTAATTTCCCAAGAAATTGAAAAAAGAATGAATAATATACCACAAGGAACATACAGAAGATATTCAGCCATACATATAAACCACGTGACTTAACTCTCGTAACTCGCGTAACTCTAGATGTAACTCGGAGTAAGTTTATAAGCACACCCCAGGATATCCATGGTTTGACTTTGACGTTTGAAGTTTGATTACGACTTTGACATTTACATTCATACAGTAACGGTAGCGGACATTGTTTTCTTCAAATTGATACTCGTTGAGTTGAGACTTGAGAAATTTATACGCTGTATTTTTGCAATCGTACAGTATTCCTGGTTTAAAAAACTAACAGGAGTACTTTTAGAAAGTTGAAACTAAAATATGTCCATGTTTGGATCGTTAATGGGAGATATGGAAGACGATTTCTTTGGGTAAGTACATCGATTTTTTGTGGAAGTTGTGCACAATAAGATTAAAACAGACAGCCATGCTGAATTAGAGAAAATAAAATAAGAAACTACTATAGAAAGTTTTAAGATATACTGGTTGAATAGAAAATATTTTTTATCAAATCGTTAAAGATTACAAGAGATTCAACTTTAAGGTCAAGGTGGTTTCGAAAAAATTACGAATTACATATTTAAAAATAATTAATACATTTTTATTAATTTATTATTTATTTATTAATACATCTCCTGTACAGTGGTTTATTAAGAAATTTTTATTAATTGTCTAACAGTATACCTACCATTATTTGTTTAATGTCTACACTCTAATAAGTTAAAATGGCATGAGGTGGATGTTAGTAATAACTATTATATGCGAATACTTGCTAATATTTAATTGTTTTATCAACCATAACTGGAATAATGATGTACTAAAATTTCCATACTTTAGTTTAATCCAAAATCATTATTTTGATTATGATAATAAATTGTCATAAAGTTTTGTATCATATGAAAATATTGTTAAAAAAGCAGGGTGTTTTTATTTCATATAGAGCACCTTGTATATCAATACATGTCCAAGAGAGTGTCTTGTTAACATAAATATATGCCAATAAAATTATATTTTTTACATGATAGAAACTTAATGACAAATAGATTTTCTAAAGACAATATTGTTATATTTACAATAATTGAGCTGGATATCACTGTTTTATGTTTTAAACCATATTCCTTTTCAGATCTCATATGCGACACATGCGCCAAGTAAGCAACATGATGAACTCATTGTTTTCTGATCCTTTTGGAATGATGAGAGGGTCTATGTTGGGATTTGATGACTTTGAAAATAGAGCATTGACATCAAGCCGCCACAACATGCACAATTCCCTAATGTCTCCATTTTCCATGCCAGTAATGCCAAATTTCAACAGATTACTTAGTGGATCTTTAGGTAATTAAAATATATGTTTCAGTAAATTCAGTGATAAAGAAATTATGTCAGGAGCTTCCAGGTTGGAAGCATCCTTAATAAAACAGCTTATCCCAAATAACCAAAATTGGTATTTCAATAGTATGAGAAGAGAATTGCCTCCCAATTAATGTTTATATAAATGTGGGAGCTTTTGAATAGAGTAGAAATTCATACAATGTGTTTGCTTTGGTTCTATAAATAGTTAGTGTTATTGCTGGTTTACTCAGTGTTTAAACGTTCAATTTGCTGTCAAACTGCATAGAATTTGAAACACTACTTTGCTACTAAATTTTGATTAAGTTCATTGCACCAGGAAATGAATCAAATCATGATATTCCGAAAATGTCCTAGAGGCATATTAAACTTTAAACTGCATTTTGATGAAGTTTTCGGTAGAAGAAAAAATATTGTATGCAACTCATGTGTAAAAGCCTTTTTTCGACTCATGTGACAATATTCATATTTGTAAAAAAAGCTACTTTACACACTTTTACATAAACATCTATTATTAAATGGACTTGGTTATATAAGTTAAGGGACTATTGTACACACTAATTAATAATTTAAAACTAAAATAGTAAGTTTTTGATGTTAACTTGAATAATTACTGCAAAATCTGTAGTGTTATGCAATTCCAGATATGTTTAAAGGCGCTCTATAAACAATTATAACCAGTTATGATTTCTTTGTGTGTTAAATAAAACCATAGTATCATTTTATAATAGTGAATTCATGACAATTTTTTTTAGATTCTATGGCCAATACTGGAAACTATCATAGTTCTAGTACAGTGATAAGTATGACATCAGGACCTGATGGACGTCCACAAGTGTACAAAGCCACTTCTAGCACAAGAGTAGCCCCTGGAGGCATTAAAGAAACTCAGAAAACAGTTTCAGACTCTATGACAGGCACAAAGAAAATGTCAATAGGTCATCACATTGGAGAAAGATCCCATATTATAGAAAAAGAACAAAATGTGCTCACAGGTAAATACTATGAGAAAAAAATGATTTGCAGTATCAAAATTAATTGTTTCAATCTTAATTATGCGGAATCTTTCCATTATTATTGAATAAAATCAATGAATAACAAATTACATAAAAGAAATAAACCTCTTATATTACATCACATTTGCATCATCAGGAGTAAATTATAGATGCAAGTATTATTTTTGGAACCCGTCAAGTTATGCCTTATTCTACTTGTCTTTCACGTGAAACTGGTTGGTGAAAATGAAATAATGAAAACCATAAAAACCATATATTATTATAGTAAAAACCAAATTAAGTTGTGTTTTTCTCATCCTAGTGAACATTATATTGAATTTGTCATAAATACATGTGCTAACCTAATACACAAAAAAAATATTTACAAGCTAAAGTTTATCTTTAAAAGCTTAGCGCAACACATAAAAATATTCCCTAGTACAACACACCTTGAAATATTCATTCATTCCACATTCAACACTTTTCAAAGTATCTTCATTCATTTTGTAAATTTTTGTTAATAACAACAATCAACTTGGAGAGTCAGTGGTCAGATGATTTAAATTTATGCCACTTTATGTTACTCTAGCATGTCGTTGCAGCGGAGGCTGACGTCATTCAACTAATGGTGAATTAATGATATAAAAAAAAACGTGCCTTATTACTCATATTATCTAAGCAACTATTCATTTCCTTTCATTTGGCACTAGCTTCAAATCTAACAATATGTTGAGATCTATACCTAAGTACTAACAAAAACGAAACCAAAAAATGAAGAATAATCTTAAAAAATTGCATATATCAGATATCTTGTGAATGCGACAAATTCTATTTAGATGAAACATCTAGACCATTGAAACTCCGAATAAGTGAACATAAAAAATATATCAAAGATAGGGAGTTCTTTAAGTCAGGTATTTGTAAACATGCTTGGTAAGAGGGGCATAAAATTCAATTGGATTCGACAAAAATAATATTGAAAGAGCCCAATAATAAAAGGACGAAAAATCAGAGAAAGTGCTTTAATACAACTAAATGCAGATGAATGTGTAGCTAGTATTTCAGCCGAATGTAGTCAAATTTGGTTACCAATGTTAGAAATAAAAATTTCTAATAATCAACTACCTGCGTTATCAGGATAGCATCATAAGTTTTTATCCAGGTTTTCTTATGATTTATCATTGGAATAGTTGTTAATCGATACACACTTCAATACACAAAATCACCAAACTAAGTTATACATATTTTGAAAACAAAAATAATCATACACAAAAAAGTAACAACAAACGCGTTTTATTAACAACATTTCCAAAATAAGCGAAAAACAGCACTATCATATCGTTAGAATGTCATAAAATAATATTTTATTTCACATTTTACCAGAGATGTGATCTACTATGAATGGACCTTGATAAAATTTGTCAACAAAGTTTTGTAGTCTTGATCTTCAAAATATTATTGATTGTCTAGTTGTCAAATTTTTTTCGTTGTGTCAGATAGGGACCAAAAATTATTTCACTACTAGTTAATCTTGACAACGGTAGCTGGAACGCTACCGAAACGTAGAAATAAAAAAATAAAAACCATTATTGTGGTTTGATTTCCAAAAAATAAAAAAAATAGAAAGTCGTTGTTAAAATATCCACACATGATCATGAATTCCGACCTGGTTTTGAGTTACAAAGTACTTCCACATAACCAAAATATATGTTTTCTTGTTAATAACAACTCTTCCTACACAAAATACAAAGTCTTCATCAACTAACGATATAGATAACTTTACTTCAGTCCTCTGAATAGATTGATGGGCATAAATAACAACCCCGCCTCTATCATTTATACTTGTGGAATAGTGTCTAATTATATTATTACCATTGATAAATTGAAAGTTGTTAATGTCACTTATACAAATAGTTTCAGAATATGAGTTATTAGCAAATAAATCAATTTGGTAATTTTCGTATCTTCAAATGTTAATGTTGATATGAAAAATCTTGAAATTGCTATGACTAACTGTCCCAAATAAACTTATTCCAGTTTTATATTTATTTGAGGCTCCTGTAAAAAATATACACTTAGTGTTATACCCACTAATTATATTAACTGTTTTATTACTAACGAATTTGCCAATTTCATGACTTCTGGCAACCATTTGGAGAATCATATTTCCTCTTTTAAACGAGTTACCTACAAGCTTAGTATTGTACCTATTTACAAACAACACGTTCAGAGAACAATTTTCAATATATATCCTGAAAATATTTATCGCATTTCGCATTTTTTATAACCATGTTTTCATCAAAAGAACTGTTTTATCAAAATCATGAGAGACAGAAAACTATTTTTTTTATTTTTATTATATAATCTTAAAATCAACATAAGGTCAAATATTTTAGATAACAGAGAAAACAAACAACTAGTTATGAAACAATAAACGAATAACTATGATACAAAGATTTTTGATATTTCAAATTTTAACATGTGATGTCACAAAACTTTTGACTCCCCCCTGTCATTAATGAAATCAACACCATGTGAAATGTTGACAGAATAGGAACTAGTCAGATTCAAATTCTAATTCATTTTCTAAATCTGGTTTATAAAGGAAGACGTAAAAGTTTGTGTCCATACCAGTCTGCCATCCATCCACTAGATACTAGTTTGGTGGTTGATTTTAAAGGGACGTCTAAACACAAAAAAGCTTCCCTCATGGGTGCTACGTCACAGATGTGCAAATGACCAAAATCGTAACACGTAACACCCATGAGGTTTTAAACTAACTCTACATAAAATTTATTTTGTTACGAAAGGTTTTTCATTGATTAGAGGTGTGTTATTTTTGAATGAGATCTCAGTTAATCTCAGTTCAGATCGTTAATGTGCGCGTTCTTTTTGATTTACTAACTTCGAAATGAGCTGAGATTTTTACTCCCCCTTCACCGATGCTGAATGTGATGTAAGGGGGTATTAGTTGGAGTTGAGTCGGAAATAAAGTGGAGGTGATGAAGAAATATTTGATTTTGTTTACATATAAACACACATAGCCTAATTTTCTTTTGTTACAAATTATCAATTGACTAAATGAAAAAAAGGAATAATTATGGATACAATAACATTATTAGATGCTGATAAGAATTTATATGTTTTATGTCTCTTATTCACGCATGCGTCGACAGATCGCTCGGTTAAATTGAGTAGTTCGTTCTTTTTGGTGCTTACTCACATCACTTTTTATCTCAGATCACTTTAACCATTGATTAAAAAATAGGCGAATAACTGAGGTGAGCTGAGATCTCAGTCAAAATGAACACACCTTAGGTTATCTTTAAAAGTGATTGTTTAAGAAACTTGATTATTTACATTTCTCCATAGAAATGTAGCCACATATGCAATATAATTACAGCCTTGGTGACATAAACGCAACTTTATTTGGTTTTTCTATACATTTTTCTGTTGCTTCATTCAATACATTCAGGAATGACAAACTTGTAGAATATCTTTTCATCTTTTGTATTATCTTGCTTCATTAGTAGTGGTACTGCTAACAATTGTTCATTATGACATTTTATAACTAAAGGTTTATTTATTGCTTGTATACAATTTTAAATCAATCTTTTAAATAATTAATATTTATGAATTTGACAGGATTAAAACCAGTTCCTAAGTGATAGATTAAATAATTCACATATAGGACAAAACTTGGGATTAAAATTTTTATAACAATATGCATAATTTTTCAGGTGAAAGGGTAGAAAGTGAAGACTTGATAAATATCGAAGATGATGAAAAAGAGGAATTCAATCATGAATGGGAATCAAAAACTCGTAGATCCGAAATTCCCAGAATAACTTCTGGTTCTTCTAGAAATAGACACCCTTATCCTGGACATTCCTCTATACCTGCCATTACATCTGGTGTGAGGTAAGCCTTTTCAATAATATTCAAATTATTAATCAGATCCTGTAAATATTTAAATATTTTTCCTACTACTGTAATATAGAGTTCATTTGAATTAATTATGGTTTTCACATCTTAAATATTAACACAAGGTTAAATCTGTAAATGTAAAGTAATGGAAAAATCCAAAATCGTTGATATACTGGACATTATTTGAGAAGGAGATCATGTTATTCCTTTCACTATATATCATTTGGGAAGACAAGTAGACCACTATAAACCACACTCACTAAAACTTTCATTTCAAAATGAGATAATAGTGCGAAAAATTCTCAACAATAAAAATAAACTAATCACATACAATAGCTTGAAAATTGCTGATGACAAAACTCCCAAACAAATCGCTTATTTTGATAGCCTACAAAATGACCTCAATAACAGACTACAAAATGGCTAACAAAATTTCACCATCAAATATCTATACAATATTAACGACTATTTTGAAGTTAAACATGTCACCTAAGTATAAATTTTGAAAATATGTATGTGCATCTGTGAATTGTTGATGTGACGCTTTTTTGCTAATAACATCAAAAGTTTTTCAACAATCTTCTCCCAATATTTTAGATGCATTGCTGTTTCACAAATTAGTTCCTGTTAGATACTCTAACCGTTAGTAGTTTGGTAGTTATTGAAAAAAAAAAATAGGAAAAACGTTTTTTTAATTTAATTATTTAAAAGTGATCTTACATGAAAACACATATCTTGAAAACTACAATTTTTTTACATGTAAAGGTTATGCGCTTTTCACGTGAAAAGCATTGAAGAATACAAAATAAAATAAAAATAGTAGCGTGAAAATAATAATAATAATCTTTATTTAATATAGGAGGTCCTAATACATAGTAGTAAATATCTTCTGTAAGTTCCTTGTGGCATTATTTATCATTTTTTCTCTTATTTTTTTTGGGAATGAAAACCACAATAATGTTTTTTATTTTTATTATTTCGACGTTTCGGTAGCGTTCCAGCTACCTTTGTCAAGATTAAATGATGATAAAATAATTTTTGGTCCCTATTTGACACAACGAAAAAAATATGACAACTAGACAATCAATAATATTTTGAAGTTTAAGACTACAAAACTTTGTTGTCAAATTTTATTAAGGTCCATTCATAGTAGATCACATCTCTGGTAAAATGTGAAATAAATATTTTATTTTATGACATTCCAAAGATATGATAGTCTACTAGAAATGGAATCCAGTGAAGTGCACGTTCCAGGAACGGTTTTTATTGGGATAGCGCTTTTTTTTCGCATATTTTGGAAATGTTAATAAAACGCGTTTGTTGTTACTTTTTTGTGTATGATTATTTTTGTATTCAAAATATTTATGACTCAGTTTGGTGATTTTGTGTATTGAAGTGTGTATCGATTAACAACTATTCCAATGATAAATCATAAGAAAACCTGGATAAAAACTTATGATGCTATCCTGATAACGCTGGTAATTGATTATTGGAAGTTTCTCTTTCTAACATTGGTAACCAAATTTGACTACATTCGGCTGAAATACTAGCTACACATTTATCTGCATTTAGTTGTATTAAAGCACTTTCTTTGATTTTTCGTCTTTTATTATTGGGCTCTTTCAATATTATTTTTGTCGAATCCCATTGAATTTTATGTCCCTCTTCCCAAGCATGTTTACAAATACCTGACTTAAAGAACTCCCTATCGTTGATATATTTTTTATGTTCACTTATTCGGACTTTCAATGGTCTAGATGTTTCATCTTAATAGAATTTGTCGCATTCACAAGATATCTGATATATGCAATTTTTTGAAGATTGTTCTTCATTTTTTGGTTTTGTTTTTGTTAGTATAGATCTCAACGTATAGTTAGATTTGAAGCTAGTTCGAATATTGAATTGATTACCAATTTTCTTAATTCTTTCTCATAAACCCTTAACATACGGTATTGTCAAGTTTTTAAAAATTATGTTAGCTGAATTATTAATATTATTGTTATTATTATGGGTTATTAACAATGAGCCCTTCTCTATATTCTTGATTTCTTTATTTACAAATTCTGCCGGGTAATTATTGGCATTTAAAACATTTTTTAGTAGAGTTTTCTCCTTTGTGAAATGATTATCATTAGAACAAATGATTCTGGACCTATCGTAAAAAGATTTTACTACCCCTTTTTTTTAACGCTTATAGCATGATTTGATTGAAAATTCAAATACCTATTAGTGTGTGTTGGCTTACGATAAACACTTGTTTCATACATTATTGTGGTTTCATTCCCAAAAAATAAGAGAAAAAATAATAAATAATGCCACAAGGAACTTACAGAAGATATTGAAAAAGTTACTTTCACATGAATCCTTTTTCATTAAAAACATATTATCGCACCTTCGGAGGAACACCGACACAAATGCAAATTCATTCATTGTTAAGCAAAAGCATTTAAAGCTTTTCAAATCTATTTTGGCAGTGGAAAAGAAAACCTCTTTTAAATCCATGAAATTTGGGAAAAACGTGTCATTGTTTTTATGCCAGTTTCTTGAATTACTACATTAAATGACAAATTTATGGTTGATTTGGTACCTTACGGAAACAAATTCATAATCACCCAATTTTTTGGAAAAATATTAGTGTTGATTAACACAAGTAGGTCTACTTTTTTCATCACAGAAAAATGAAATTTGGAAGTGTACGCTTGCTTCAATTGTCGGGTTTGTTCTTCTTCAATCAGCTGCCCAAATTTTATTTTTAATCACATGCACTCGCCCCTACAACTAGATTTGTAACGGTAAGCATCAGCGTATATGGGACGAGTTACAATTCTGTCTTTGTTGTACCATATATAGTTGAGCTTTACCAACATTTTGACATTATCTAGTAATTTTCTAGTACAGTAAATGAAGGGACAAAGCTCTTGAAGACTTAATTTTGGGCTCAATTTGAAGGTCACGGCAGGTGTTTTTAAACGAGAAAAAATTTTACGGAAGTAAACAGGAAGTAACACCCTGGAAAACGGGTTTCTCGATAATATCTGTCTCAATATGCGAATAAGAGAATTTTTCTTCTGGAACGCTACCGAAACGTAGAAATAAAAAAATAAAAAACATTATTGTGGTTTGATTCCCAAAAAAATAAGAGAAAAAATAACTATATCATCTTGTCCAATTTTACGAGAGATATCTACCTGTAAACGTTTGAAAACACCATGTATATATTGACTTCAGCAAAGTATTCCATTGTGTCCCCAGTAAAAGATATTTGGTATACATAGACAACTACTAAAGTGGATCCAGAATTCCCTAGAGAATATGCATTTTTGTGCTCAGACTGATGGTTGTTTCTCTGCTCAATATTCTGTACTGAGTGGAGTCCTGTACTTGGTACTTTGTTGATTTTGAGTTATAGATTAGGTTTATCATGCTCGCTCAAGTCAACCTGTTGTTTCTACGCTGATGATACAAGACTCTACAATATTCCAGGATCATAATCATTACTGCAAAATGACTGAAGTTGCGAATGGTTATTGACGTTAAATATTAAGAAATGTGTTGTACTCCATCTTGGAAAAAATATCCCAAGACAGAATTGTTGTTGAATACCACAATGATCTTGGAGTTACCGTAACCAATGATTTAACATGGTCAGACCACATTTCAAATAAATGCAAATACAAAATTGTACCTATTGAAGAAAATATTTTCAAAAACGTCATCTGAAACATTTTCTAACCTCTACAAAGTTTATGTTAGACCGATCCTTGAAAATGGAAGGCAAGTCTGAAGCCAAGAATTGGTTAGAAATCGTAATACGCTAGAATCTGTGTCCTTTGACTGAAGACATTATAGAGATTTGATACTAACTTATTCAATTCTACACGGATTCTTGTCGACACTGAGTAATATGTTCCAGATTAATGCTGGAACTCGATTGCGAGAACATTTCCAATTAAAGAAATAACATATCAGGACGACAAAACGACAGAACTTCATAGTCAATCTTATCCCCGGCACCCTCACTTTCAACCTTCAAAATCCGATTAGATCGTCCTATCTAAAATTCCTAATCTAACTTTTAAAATGTGTACCGTTCTGTTTATTGTAGACTTTTCATTTTATTTTATTATTATTAAGTATTTATTTTAATGTACTTTTACAACTTTTAAGTTTTTTACTATACCACTTCTTATCTCATGTATGAAATGGGCTTTTACAGATTTTTACCTCAGCTTATTCTAACTTTTTAATAATAATAATAATAATACTTAATAATATTGGAAAGTTAAGATGTGACTACCAGACTCTTCTATTGCACCCTATATTCATGTATACATTTTAGGTAGATTACTGATAAAAAATATATTTAATAAGCATTAGTTTAATCAGCATTATTACTTTTTGTTGATTGGTTAAAAATTTAATTTGACAAAATATTCACAATAACTAATGCTATGTTAAATAAATATTTGATATTAGTTCGGTAATGCACAAAATTATTTAAAATAATTAATTTGAACTCATATTTTACAAATACTTTTTTAACGATTTTTGATTTAAAAATATAATTGTTCAAAGATTAAATAACAATTAAATTGTTGATCATATTTGAATAAATTACTTGAAGTATTTTGCACTAAAAAATGAGTTTGATTAAGGTATAACTTTCACAATGCAATATTTTCTCTTTAGACTATCAAAGTGGTAGGTTTTAGAATTGATAAAATTGACCAGCTTCCTTTTTCCAATAGTAGTAGCTGATGACTTCTATAGTAATGTAGCATTCAGTGTTTGGAAGATACTTTACAGATTTAATGGTACTTCAAACCGTTTTTGCAGTACTACACCAAATTTCTTTTAGATAATTCAATCTTTTGCTACTGGGGCATCGGATGTTGAGATATTGACTTCAAACAAAGTGTATGGCTAAGATTGTTATCAGTTATCTAAATTAAATTCATTTTCAAGATGCAAACAAATTAGATATTATGGAAGAGATGATTTCTGAAACTCAAAAAAACTTTCTTGATCTCGGTGGGGCAGTGGAACATTTTCTTGAGGTTATGCCTTAGGTGAAATAGTTGATTGTAGTGGAAAATTGTTTGCAGTCAGTCAGTATGTCACTATATCACTGCAGCTATGGCAAACGGGACGATTTCTTGAAGACATCAGATATCCGTGTGTGAATTTGGTGTGGCTGATTTGGATTCTTCTGATTATAGTAGCCTCTCTCCAGGTAAAAAATTTAAGGGAGAGAGAAGTAGATGGATTGATATCATGAAATGCTGTCATGCTATTACACCATAGATGTGGCCAATATTCTTGAAAACCGTTTTTGAACTTTGGGTTCTTTCGAGTGACGGTCCGCAGTTTCGTCACCATCAATTCCGATGTGAGATCAAAGCCAGATGAGAGAGAGAGAAAGTTTGATGATTGACTTGATTGACTGAATGGAGGAAAGGGAGTCAGTGCATATTGCAATATTTTTGTGGGGTAGGAAGATGCATTTGAAATCTTGAAAAACGCTTTGAAACTGGCATGTGTGGACGCTACACACTGAAGCTAGAGTGAATGAGCTTATGAGTTCATGCTTCTTGGTAACTGCACAACCAACACCGGAGTCAGTTTTGTAAGCATCTGTATATAGTATTAAATCATAAGGTTTTTTTGTAGTAATTCTAGGAATGCTTTCTTTACAAGTGCAGTGGGAGATTCATGCTTATTATAAATGGTAAGTGAGGTATCCTTGTTCCAACGAGGAGAAGAAGGTAGAGGTAGCGGGAGGTCAGAGAAAGGTCAGTATATTTGAGTATAGGAGTGAGAAATTGGGGAATATATTTTATAATTGTTCGAGGGTTAATAGGGAGATTAGTCGTTGAATTGAAAAGCGAGTGAACAGGATTGAGAGGATTGGAGGATACTGAGGCAGCATATGAGAGGTTTAGGTATTGTCGTCTTATGGGTAGGGGTGGTTTATTAGCTTCAATATGGAGACTACCAGCAGGCACAAAGGCACAAAGGCAGAGGCGGAGAGCGATATTGTGTACAGACAGATTTGGAGGCTGACGTGTAAATAAAGCACCCATAGTCAAGCTTCGAGTGGATGAGAGTTCTGCATACTCTTAATAATACGATTTTGTCGGCCCCTTAACGAAATCTAATTTAAATATAGTAATAATTGTTATTTAATTTGGTAAATATTTTTGTAACTATTCTTTTCTGTGTCAAGAAATAATACATCCACACATAAAATATGAAATAAAAGTTTACAAACCAAACTAGCCGACTGTTTATTATTAAATATGGTAAAACATTATTTTATGGAATGTTTTAGGATAGTAATTTGTTTACATATTATGTTTTATCTTGAAGATAAATTTACTTTAGTCTGTGTAATGATCAAAGGCTCAATAAATTCCAATTCCATTTGATTAATTGATAAATCAAAGTATTGATCTAACGTTTCAATCACAATTAAAACCGTTAGTAATATTGTAATATATGAAATCTACAAAAAAGTACCTTGTCTAACTAAAGTATGGTTTTATTTTTTATGTGATTTCTTGAAAACCAATAGCTCTGATATAGAATTTATTAAAATATTGTCAACTATAATCACATTCAGATCAAGGGCATTCTTGTCGTACTTGCGTAAATCTGTAGATTATCCTATTAACAGTAAACTGAAACAGACGGGCAAAATGATATCGTTACATATTTACAGTGTCTGACCAATTAATCTGAAAATTTAAATAAATTTGCTAGCTTTTATAATTTTTTTTATATTCTATGTTTTACTGTAATTTTTTTGCATTTTCGTTTTGCTCAATGTATGTTGTGCATGTGTAGTAGTCGTCGACATAAGGACAGAACGCCATCCTCCTCATCACCATTGGTCTCTTCTCGCAGAAGCATACGATCGCCAAAGTTAGCATTGCCTTCGACCAGTATTTCTAGGTAGGCCTTATACAACGTTTTTTACAACATAAATGAATTAACATTCTTAAATACAATAATTAAGTCGAGTCATACTTGGATGAATTTGTTGAAGTTGAAGTTAATTTGTTGAATGAAAACAAATCTGATTAATCTAAACAGCTTTACTAACACATTTGGGGAAAGTGGGACTTAACATGAAACCCATCTTAATAGCCTTCACTAAGATAGATAGATAATATAACATTGATAGATGGGAATCTGACCCGTGGCGCTTCATATGACGAATTAATTTTACTAGTGGCGCCACCTTGAGGGTCGGAAAATGAAACTCTAAAACATTTGACATGGTTGTGATCCCCGCTAACAGTCGAAAAAGAAGATTCCTGTAAATTTACAGTTTTTCGCGGCTGGCGCCATATTTAAAATTACTGTGTTTTTATTTTTATTGCAATATGGCATTTATGGTCCATTATTAGATATTTCATTCAAAGTAACTCAACATTTTAATTGATATTACAATAATAACAATCAAATAGTCAAGTTAAATTAAATGAAATGTCAAAAATGGACCATAAAATACCTGGAGTGGGAAAAATAAAGCAATAATCATCAAGTTTATATATTTTATTCAAAATAAAAAGTACACAGCGAATAAAACGTTTTTTACATCTTTTAATGACAAACAGGAAGAACAACAAATGTAGAAAATTATTTTGAATCGCATACGATGTAAGGTAAAACGATTTTTTAAGGTAAGAAGCATTAATAAGTTTATAATTATTATCAGTGATCAGGGAACGACGCAAAGTACAACAAATAGTGAAACAATGACCCTCTCACTTTTATTATTGAAATACAGAACAAAATGCATATTGTGGAGTACAAAAATAATCAAATGTAACATTGAGACCTAAAATAGTTATTTGTATACTAAGGCCGCAAAATGCTTTTTCGCGTTCCGAGAGAGAGATTATCGCCGAGGCCGCTCCGGCCGAGGCAAGATAATCTCGAGGTCGCGAAAACATTTCGCGGCCATAGTATACACAATATTTTTCGTGCAACCGTGAAAATTACATAATTTCATTAAACATTATGTCTCTTTAGAAAAGACAGTTAGTTTTTGGTTCGAAATACATTGTTATTGTCATATTTCAGAAATGTCAAATGCTGTAGTGGCGTTCAGTTTGCCGGCAGTTACTATGGGAAGGGCCGTAAAAATTCAGTTTGCCGGCAGTCACTATGGGAACGGCCGTAAAAATTTTTGTCGGCCGTCACTCTGGGTAACGGCCGCAAAATATCATTTTGCAGCCTCTGTTGCGGCTGCGAAATGCTTGTTTTGCGTCCGGTTGCACGAAAAATCTATTGTGCCACCATTCTTCAACTCTACAGTTTTACTCGGGGCTAGACACTCATTCACTCGATATAGTTTTTTTTAATACATACATGTCATTAAAATGTGTTGTAGACATTTGACTAGGTTTCTTGTTTCATATCTGACGAGTAAGTAATTCTTTACTAATTTCCTTTAAAATTTTCCAACGATTATTGCTTACTTGCAGGTATGGCACTGATGATGGCCTAATAGCCGAAAGCGCTTTGCAATTTTAAATAAATTTTTTACACAGAATACAAAAAAAATGTTTTCTTGGCAATATAATAATAGGCATATAAGCAAGCAAAATACTGTTACTAGCTAAGTAGTAGTAGAGTAGAGTATCCGCTCTCTGGGAGAGATTTCATATGCGATGACCTTACGCCTGAAATCCGGAGAGGAGCGCTGTTTGATGTTAATAATTTTTTTTAGGCGACTTAGGAGTGTCGCTGACTAAATGACTAAATGAGCCCATTGGTTCAGTACACTTGTTATAAATATAGTAAGAAAAGGTTTGACTGAAAAATGCTTTTAAATTGATTTTGCTTCCAAGTTGTTTTTGCATGCAGTAATTTATTAACTCCCATTAAATAATGTTATGAATCTACTATTATTAAATAATTTTGTTTTGCAGTGCTGCAGGTCGACATCCTTATAGTTCGCCAAATCAGCAACTTCAGCCGAAAAGATCGAAGTCGTTGAAAACTTTCTCCGATGATCCTGCACCTCCACACGATAATTGAAACAAATTATTTGGAATTTAGTATTACTAAAATAAATAAAATAATTTTTTCAAGATAGATTTCACTATGTTGCATAAATCTTTGATGAAACTGTAAATTTAAATGTTCTAAAGTAAGCTCTTG
>CAJUYG010001102.1:8455-25137 GCA_910591675.1 Galerucella calmariensis
ACTGCCTCTTCTCCATCAAAATGTCTAAATTGTTATTATGAATAAACATTTTTTTACACACTGGTTGATCTTCTTTCAAATTAAATCTTTAATTAAATAGCAGCCCATTCGCCTTATTATGAAAATGAATGTGCTACAGAAATAGCTCTATAGCGTTACAGCAGCATGTCAACATATTATGTACATAATAAACTTAATACGTAGTTATCCACTTTATTATAGTGCCTTTTTCAGTTCGTTTCAAGGATAAATTCTACGTGGGAGGAGAAATAATACTAAAAATATTGCGGAACTTTTAATTTTCACATCATTGCAAGAGACGATTATCTCTCAAGGTCCACACAGGACGAATTCTAAAGGAATTCGGTCATCGATAATAGACGTTATAATTCTTTTTAAGAATTGGAATGTCTCAAGTGGGAGTTTTTCGTGCGACAAGTTTATACCGTTTTATATTATTTAAATTAATGTTAAGAAAATAGAATAATATACCCAATTTAACTGGTTGTATATCTGTAGTCGCTGAAAACCACAGCCAAATGAAGAAAAGCGAGATAGTGGTCCCTATTGATTCGTTCTTATTAAAAGAGCCTCTATTATTAGGTGCTAATACAGCCATTTTATTCTTCATATTCTCTATGTGAAAGATAGACAACCCACTCCACTTGCCACACGTGTCAAGTTTGAATAAGTGAATTTGTGTATAATCCAGTCATTACGTCGGAAAAATCGGGTCAGAAATGCAAATGAACCGAGAAAGCCAAATTATGGATATTACGTGGGGGTGGGCTAGTAAAGCTTAAATTCAAATTGTCGACCAAAATAACCTTGTGGGTTTTCCGACATCTTGAAAAAAGGGTTAAGTTCAATTTTTTGATCATAACTCGGTTCCCCGTTGAGATACGAAAACTTTCATGCGATAGGTACTTTTTTGCTGCTCTTTGTACGATCTACGATTAAGGTCCTATACATTTTTCACGTATATCTATCATCGCTATCAAGATATTGATAAAAAAAACATAAATTTGGGAAGAGAAAATTGTTTTTCCTTTTTTATCGAGGAAGATATCGGAAAATGACCAGTATGAAACTTGTAGAGCGTGCTCAGACCTACAAATTGATTTTTTTAATTTTTATTTTCGAGAAGAATTACGACCTCTATGGCGCCACAAAGTCAGTAAGACTGCCCGGTTTTTATTCAGCTGCTCGGTTGTATCCCCACGTCAAAATGGATGAATGGTTGTTCAGGGAATTATTGCAATACAAAATAAATTAATAAACCAGCCAAATTATAAATCAAACAAATGAAATTTATCGATCAAATAATTTTTATGCACCAAAAAATAATAACAGGTGGTAATTTTTTTCACATGTTTATCGTCGTTTTGATGGTCCTGGCTGTAGAAGTTCTTCCCCGGTAGACTCTTCGAGTCGTGAAAACTCTTCAACTGCAGGACATGATGCTGTGACGGTCGAAAAATCATAATCTTCATCGTGATCGTCGTTGAATAAAATCTCGACTCTGGCGACATTGTTGCATGTCTGTCCACTACAGTGTAGGCAAATAACGGAGCAACTAATTCCTGCTTTTCTGCACCCACAAGCAGCCCCACATTTTCCTTTACATTTGCACAGAATGAGTTTTAAATTCCAGGTGGAGCGGGTGCTGCTGTAGTACCCAATTCGTACTACAGCGGCACCCGCTCCACCTCAAGCCCGTAATTAGTCTGTCGTCAACCCCATTCCTGAGGATCTTTGAAAATTCCGAGCCACGTTTGTACCTGTAGATATGTCCGGAAAACGTTGTTGGCGGACTGCGCTTTTCGTAGTGAATAGTATATAGTGCAACAAGTGAGAAAAGTACTATCCCCACCTGTTGCACACTATACTTTTTCTACAACTGCACAAATTTAAAGAATACAAGTAAAGTAACTTGATATATTTTTTATATTATTTTTATGGTTAGTGAAACAAAAATAACACTAAGGTTTCCCATTTCTAAGCTGTTAAATAATCTTATTCAAAATTATAGTTGATGGTGAAATTTGTACAATTTTGTATGGTCAAACCCGGAACGTCATTTCTGTTCATTAAATTCTCTGTTATTTGAAACTACCTTTTCGAATTTAAAAACTTCTCATATAATTTGACAGTTTTGAGACAACTAAGATGACAGAAGCATACTAAGTTTCTGTCAATTTTATTTGATTCTCCATATAAATGTAGGTATGTGGCGTGGGCAAAGTGCCGTGAGAAATAATAATTTAAGAAATAATTATGTTTAGTTATATAATGCCCGATTGACGTTTACATCGTGACGAATTTCTGTCAATAGACAACGTTCATAGGTACTAAATTCTTATATAACCTCAAATCAAATAATACTACACAATAACTTTCTTACCCTTTAAAATTATTAGAGTATTTAACAAATACACACTAGTAGACAAGTTTACAAAAATCAATTAACTTTTATCCTCGATTTATAATAAAATCAGTAAAAACTGCATTTCCATCCAACTTTTTGAAGGCTCTCCATGATCATCTCTTAACATGGCGCTTATTGACGTCACTTGGAAACCCTCCATTGCACTTGCACCTTTGCTAAACAAGTAGGTACAGGTTTGAGAAATTAAGCACGCTGCAGTTTGTTCAGCCATCCTTTGCCGTTACGTCATAATGAGTGACCTATTCTGCTGTTTTACGTATGTCTTATATTACTTGAATGTTATTTTACACTTAACCTCAAAATTAGAATCCATGACATATGTTAAGAATTGTTTTCAAAATATGACAACTGAACTGTCAAAAGTAACAGATAAAATTTATGTCGACCTTACTACTACTACTATGTACAGGCGAGCCTTGTCCTGGACAACTCAAGCCAAGGTTCCGACACTGAGGCCACTGGCGGGCCCATTGTGCCAATCCTGCTACCTAGTCATCCATGAAGCCGAGCCCTTCAATAAAGGCCACAACCTTTTTCAGTGGATGCCTGCTTGTGTCTCCAGGAGCCATGACAGTGACTCCGAAGATTCGCCTGCGTAATACAGCCCAGTGTGGACACTCTAAGAGAACATGAACTGACGTTTCATCAGTCATGCCGCAACCCCTACATAGGGAACTTTCCTCTACTCCTAGATTGTAGAGGTGCTTCCTCATACAGCAGTGCCCTGTTAGGAGTCCTGCTATCTTCCTTAGCCCACTCCTTGGTAGTTCAGTGGCTGCCCTGGCGTGTCCATCAGTCCATCCCTTCAGTAGTAGTTTGGATTGTCTAGGACCCTGCAGATCATTCCAATGAGCGAGGTGCTGATTCCTCAGCCACTTCTTCGTCTCCTTGCGTATTCTTTGTTTTGTTAGGCCCAGGGTAAATTTATGTCGACCTTAGATAAGTAATACGTTTATGACGTCATAATTCCGTCTCATCCATTTCATTAATGAGAGAGCAAGCTGGACAATGGATGACGTAACGGCAAAGGATGGCTGAACAAACTATATCAGTTTATTATATTCACGAAATTTCAAGCACAGTTTTGTCCATTCAAGTTAAGACATACGGTATTGTACGTAAGCGTGGCTTTACTCAGCAAAAGATGGTGGATGAGATTGGAATTATCAGTAAGCTGCACTTTGTTATGACTTTACATTTAAACTGGTGCAATCAGGAATTAGCCACTCAATTATTTTTCTCAGTGTAAGTAATTTCGACAGCTTTCTCAGTGCACGTTAGGTATCGATAGTGTCATGAGTGTCAAATTACAATTTTGCAACCTAGCCAGCAGTGCATTTCTCATGGAAATATTTGAAAGTCATTTTGTTTGAGAGATTTTGTGGATTAGACTTGTAGGACTGCTATTATTTATTATCTGTTCAAATATTTTCAGTGTCCAGTAGCGCTATTTCTCTTAAAGTTATCACAATTTTCTATATTGATTGTGTTTAACAGCCTTGAATGGAATCTTTGTACCATTACTCATGTTATCTACTTCCATTCCAGCAGCTTTGTGACTTCTATTTAGGCCACTAGTTTGGCTGGAAGGATTTTCAGTAGTTGTAATGGTTGTATTATTTCCTATACTAATTGCTTCCTCCAGAGTCCTTGTAAGTTCTCGCAGAAGCAGAATATGTGTTTTATCATAGAGTTTCTGCACACAGGTTCAGTAACTTTGCTCATTTTGTGCAGATGTTTCCACAGGTTGCAGTGTCCAATCACTATGTTTTCAAATGTCTCTCACCCAGTTGAGAGTTCCTTGTCTACCTTGTTCAGAAAACTCTTTGTATGGAGGTGCCCTTGAGTCGACCTCCATTTGAATTGGTGTTCCCTATGAAGTATCCTTTAAAATTTTCTTTAGCTAACTGGTCCGCCATTTTATTCCCTACAATTCTCTCATGTGCCGCCATATTAGAGATACTTTGTTCTCTCTTTGTATTGCCTAATAATATGACAAATGAAATCATATTTTGAAAATAAGAATACATTTTTATTGCCATTCGAATACATCGTTTTACAACCTTTTTTTCAAATCGGTTAGAATATTTTTACAATACAAATAAATAATACATGGATTTTGTTAACCAATTAAAAATCTAGTAAATACTCCACCACGGCGGATGTAATTAGTCCGAGCCCCAGTAAAAACAATAACTGCTACTTATTCTCCTCCACTGTGGGATGGCCGCATAGTACGGGAGTCGATTTATTTTGAATTTTTCGCCTGATGGGTGCGAAATATTTATGATTCAAAGCTTCACGAGCTGTTATCCTTTCCGTATGATCGATTTTCAATAAACTTTCTAACAGATTTATAGCTTGATCGTTTATCAGGTATTCGTTTTCGGTGTGCACGAATCTCTGCCAGGATTTTCTCGTAAGGGATCCCAATGAATTCAGGAGTTTTTTGTCTAGCGTAATGTTATATTTGTTTAGATAAGCGATGAGTTCGTTGGTACCTGGAAAGGAAACATGTTATACATGAAAAGTCTACAAAAACTAAATATTCTTAATCAAATTATATAAATCGCTCCATCACCTTTAAAGCCTGTTGTGCTAATACCAAGCGAATCTACAAAACGGTATTTATCAAATCCTCGTAACACTGTAATATACAGTACCACTAACTTCTCTTTAGCCATGTTGTTGCCACCTCACCGTCACCGCGTACCATAGTCGTACGATTTAATTTTTAAAGTAGGTAATTTATTTTTGGGGTTCACTTTGTCGTTTGAATGATTTACGACATTATTTTTATTCCAGTCGGTGGTGCCATGATTTGTGTGGTGTAGATCTGAAGAGCAGTATTTTATTCTGTGATGGGTATTAACCGGTTAATAATTTTGTTAACCGGTGAATGGTTAATACCTAGTTATTAACTATCAATTTTCAACCAAAAAAAATTGTTTATTAGATATTTGGGTTCTGCCCATTATTACAAAAATGTTGACATGATATAAGCTTATTTGAGATGTAAATAAATGCTCCAGAATTCAGAAACCATCGACAGTCGCGGACGTCAGGAGTCTGCGCAATGCTATTTAATAGACCTGGACCAGTAACATGGGCTATGGTTGCTTTGATGTAGTATGAATTATGAATATAGAGTGTGGAGCTTCTTTTTAAGTGACCGCCTAAATTGTTAACGTGGTTAATTTCAAACAATTTTCAACTTAGCGTTAATTAACGCTAAAAACTGGTTAATAACATAGATGTTTATTAACATCACCCATCACTGATTTCATTGCAGCTTATGAGCTAATACAGTTAAAAAGGAGAACATGAGAGAGAGCGCACTCCTATCAACCCCCTAAATCCTACCTACCCCACCTACAAAAATTCAAATGGCAACCTTTTATACTTGTGGTACACCGTTGGAAATGCCGTAGAAAATACTTCGCAACTTTACAGAATTCAACAATAAAGCAGAACCGTACTTGCAATTTAAATTATTATCAAATACCTTTTTCTGCTTTATTTTTACATCTTTCATAATTATGACTAAGACCGTTGGAAAGCATTTTCTATGGGCTTTCCAAGAATGTATCACAAATAGGGAGTTGCCATTTACATTTTTGTAGAGGGGCATAGGGATTGACGGGGGGTGCGTTCTCTCTCATGATATTTTAGATTCCCTTCTCTACCTCAGAAACGGTTTTGGAATGTTTTTGATACCTCTTTTCGTTCACGAGGTACAGCCCATTGTAAGTTTCAAAATTGACACCCTGTATATAGTTAATTTACGATAAGTTTGCAATTTTGACATTTTTAGTAACAATTGCAGCCACTGAACAAAATCTAAATATCTAAAGTGTAAATGGAATAAGACGGGGGAAGTTACGGTCCAAAAGTTGGCTGCCGTGTCCGGGGCTGTCAGACTTATGTTGTCCAAATCAAACAATTTTATCAGACTTTCTTGTGTTGGTTTGTCGTTTTTATTTCATTCGCATTTTATAGTTTGTTATTTATTGGACATCTTGAAATTTATGTATTTATGCTTTTATTTTTCAGTTGAATGTAATCGAGAATATAATAGAACAACTTATCAACATAATTTTATGCCACTTAGTGGAAAAAAATTACAACGTGGCAACGATGTAAAACTTAAATGAACTATATCAATAGATATCAACCTCATTCTAACCCAGCGTTGCCAGCACTATTACGTTCGTAATAGATCTAGTACCAAATGAATTTATTTATTACGCTGTTACGCCGCTTTGCAATTTATTACGTTTTATTATTTTGGTCACAGAACAAAAAATCGAAAACAAAAATCTCAGACATAACACATCGTTAACAAAAAAACGCTGTAATTTTTCCTTTACCCCGCTGTTGGCATTGGCTTTACTCCTTGGCTCCTTGCACTGGCACTGCTGGCAGTGCAATGAAATTCGGCGTTCGACTTTTGACATTTGACATAGACAAATCAAATCTTTCTCTATGACTTTTGATGTCACGGCCATAGATATGGTCACGACTAAGGTCACGACTATTTAATCTCTTCCTAGCTTCACATTTTTTCCAAGAGTATTTTTATTAGAAGTTTTTCTCAATTTGATATTATTTTTACAATTTCTGTTCGTTTTTTTGTTGTTTCGTATATTTTTTTCTTGAATCTATGCAATAAAAGTTTTATTTCCTTTGGAAATTTTTATTTCAAGAAAATGTCAACAGTAAACATGTTCAGCTTTAGCGACATCTATTAACCGTTTGCACCACATACAGAAAATTTCAAAAAAAATCTATTACGAACAAGTCCTAACCTATTACGAAATTCAACAAAATTTAGTACGAAAAATCAGAAGCTGCTGGCAACACTGTTCTAACCTCTAACCATTAATGAAGTTAGCAGCTTGTCACTTTCCTCGCTCGTTTCTAGCTACTATAGCTAGTTATTACACTAATAATGAAAAAATAAAACAAATTGATTAGGTACTTACCTAAAACTTTCACAATCCTAACTAGTTGATCGGAATTGTCCATTCCGTGAAAAAACGGTTCTTTTCTGAACAACATCGAAGCGAACATGCAACCGAGCGACCACATATCTAACGAATAATCATAGTATCCGTAGTCTACCAATAATTCTGGTCCTTTAAAATATCTAGAAGCGACTCTAACGTTATATTCTTGTCCGGGATGGTAAAATTCAGCCAAACCCCAATCTATCAGTCGGATTTTATTGTTTGATTGATCTATGACGATATTGTGCGGTTTTACGTCTCTATGCATGATTCCTCTGCTATGACAATAATCTAAGGCTTTTAATATTTCGTAAAGATAATATCTGGTATCGGCTTCGCTTAATTTTAAATACATATTTTTAAAATCTTCGCTCTGAATCAGCTGTTCGAAAATTAAAGCAGTTACTTCCATGTTAGGTCCGCTTACAACCGATAAAAGCTTTATTATATTAGTACCGCCTCTTAAACACTCTAGAATTTTTATTTCCCGTTTTATCTTTCGTTTTCTGACGGGTTTTAGCATCTTAATAACGACGTTCTCGTTTTTCGGTTGGTTCAAGCCTTCGAAAACGACACTATATTTACCATGTCCCAACTTCCTAATCAAACTGTAGTTGTTCACATCCTCGTATTGCGGATTAAAATTGTCGTATTCGTAAAACGAGCTGGGTTTCTTGGATAATACGTCCGCATATATTTTTGATATTGTTTTTACTTGGTTTTTTTTTGATTCCCTGCAAAGGAAACATGTTTCTATGAAAAGTGGAAATTTTAACTAACCACGAAAAATATCAAACAATATTAAAATAGTACCAACATTTTAATAATGAAATTATTCTTAAAACATCAGGATTGATTTTCCTAATTCACTATTAATTGATACTTGAAAAAAGTTTAATGCTTCAACGAAGATAGAAAATTGAATTATATTCAATTTTTATCGCGACATACTTTCATAGAATGACAGAAATTTAGATATGTCGAGGTTAAACATCAATCCTATCATTTTTGATGATACTTTGGAGAATATAACCTCAAAAAACAAACGATAATTACATATTTATTCTAATATTCAGTTTATAAAACAATTAATCATGCAGAATCAGTAAAATTTTATTTCTGGCTGAGAAATTAACTGCGAATGCTATAAAACTTGCATTTCTTGTAACTATTTCCGATAAGTAAGTACTGTCTATTATTTCATAATATAAATTTGAAATACACACTGGCATCAATAATCTTTATAGATTATAATTGGTATAGGTTCGACAATAGAACAATAAACGAAATTATTGCATTAATATTATAATATATTTGTAGAAAGAAAAAAATATTGTGCAAGATCTTTGAGTTGAATTAATTAAAAAATCGTAGTTAAAATTAGGTTGTACTTACATGACAAATTCTTATAACCGTCTTTGAGTATATACATGAACACTTATTTGATATCACAAGTATTAAACATTTTCCAAAATCACTACTAAATCACTGCCCATTTGTTATTTAAACATTTCGTAGTACATTCGTTGACATTCTATATTGTAAAATGTATACTGGATACCCCTCTAGGGTCTAATATAATAAAATGTAGTATAAAATAATATCTTTATATATTAGATAGCCCCTTATTAGTGCTTAACTAAAATAAAGTATATACAACGAAATGCTATTAATTCAATATTAAATTAATAATATTACTTTTCAACAATTGGATTCAGTAAACGCGCCTGTTTCAAACAAGATGACTGAAGAAATCATAGAGAAATATATATGAAAGAAATTTAATGCGCGTTCGTAAAGGTAGCTTTAGTTCTTTGGTTATTTTTTTCTCTATGTGCACCTTTTCCAGTATTATGGGCGCTTTTTGAATAGAATAACACACGCTCCCTTCCAAATTTTGTGGAAGTATTTTAAAGTGTTCGGTCTTGAATGTTTTGATAACTGACAACTTGACACTTGACACTAATGAATGACAGTCGCTCTGAAAATAATAATAAACAATTATTTTATTTGGATATATTTTAGATTTGTAATTTGATTGTTTTGTATTGTTTCAATTATCATTTTAGTTATAAACAGACAAACAATATTATTCACAATTCCAGAGGCAAGTCAATATGCAATTTGCAAAGTGTGCAAGTAAACAAAAAGTTCAATCGTTTCAACAAAATATCATTAAAGGTTAAATAATGATTTGTTAGTAATGGGATAAATTGCCAACTACGTATGTTCAGATTATGCAGTTTTATATATAGTTGAATGATATTTGTATTGAAATAAATCAATTGAAAGCGAATAATTAAAGGTACAGTAGTTAATTATGAATATTTTTAACTATCAAGTAATATTTTTCATTTTCATGTAATATCTAGGAATATGGATTAGTTTGGTAGGAGAGAACAGTAGATTCAAAAATTATTGAATATAAATGTACATAAAGACTACTCTTGGGAGCAGTATTGTGAACTGTTATTTTATAATTCACATCACAAATTGATTAATTTGCCTCATAGCTTTTGTAGATGTTTCTCTGAAGATGAGTAATTCGAAATCAAGTACCTTTTCATTGTTTATAAATTCACCCATGCCCTCATTCTTTCTATATTTATTGAATATATTTGAAAACCAGACTTTTCCCTTTTATTTTAGATGACCAAAAAATTAGCAGTATTTGACTTTGATCATACCATTATACAAGATAATTCAGATGTGGTAGCAGTGAATTTACTCAATCCCAAGGAAATGTCTCCAGAACTTAAAGAGTTACATAGGTCTGATGGTTGGACAGTGTTTATGCAAGAAATTTTTAAACTCTTACATAAAAATAACATTAAAGAGGACAAAATAAAATCTGTTATTGAATCCTTGAAAGAAGTAAAAGGAATGAGAAGACTTATCAGAGAATTGAATGAAGATTTGAACTTTGATGTTATAATTATAAGTGATTCAAACTCTTACTTCATCAACAGGTGGTTAGAATTCAACAATCTAAGTAAATATGTGTGTAGGGTATATACAAATCCTGCATATTTTAATGACACAGGACTTCTAGTTATAAGTATGTATCACCTACAAACAACTTGCAAACTTAGTACAAAAAATTTATGTAAGGGTCAAATTATGGAAGATTTTATTCAAGAACAAAAAAACAAGGGTATTCATTATGAAAAAGTAATATACTGTGGAGATGGAACAAATGACTATTGTCCTATTTTGAGATTAAATGAGACTGATTTAGCATGTGTTCGAAAAGATTATAAATGTGTTGAACTTGTGAAAAAATCAAAAGATGGTTTGGATGTGGATGAAACAGGTAACCCTAGAATTGTCAGAGCAGATGTTTGTATATGGAACAATGGTGATGATATTCTTTATTGCAATAAACAATCTAAAATATGTAATTAAAAGTTATTTAATTAGATAGTACAAGATGCATGAGACTAGTAGGATATAATAAGCATTAAATCTACAAATTATGATTTTTATAATTAAAATTTAATTTTGAGAGTTCTTAATTTTTCTCATCTCCTTTAATGCACTAAGCTCACTTCAGTAAAATAGTTAAAAATGTACATTTTCCATTTTCTTAGCTAGAGTAAGGAGATTAAAACATTTAATGATATTAGATATTATATTTATCACTTGAGGATTAAACCCATATTTTTATTTACTGATAGGGATATGAAAACTCCTGTCCAAAAGTGTTCAACAGAAGGGATCACATATGACACGGTAATATTTCTATGTCACAGCTTGTTGTCATATTGTATATTACTGCCATGGATTGCTAGATGTAGCTATTAATGCATAACCAGTTATTTATACCTTTATTGTTTGACAGCTGCTACGCTACTGTACAACCTTATATTACTGATAATTTCAGCAATATGTGCAATGTTAAACGCTTATTTATATTTTTATATTCAGTATTTTTCACGTTCTACAGCATTTCATTCGCTTCATATTGGGAAATAAATTGTTTTGTTGTGGTAATCATCATAGGTTCACTCTAGGAGGACATGAATAGTCTACTTCAATAAAAAATGGTGTCATTAGCCTTCTATCGAAATGTTGCAATTTTTATAAAAACAACCCAGACACGGTCTTTTCGTTGGTGCGTTTCTGTAATTTTTTAATATTTTTTTCACTAACAGTTAAGCGACCATTTTACAGGCTTCAGAAAGTTCACTGTAAGGGTACATTCGTAATCAATTCGCAAGTGGCACTTTGACAGGCAAGTCGGCATGAAATTTGCCATTGGCCATTCACAATAACTCAAAGTCGACTTTAAGCGCGTTCGTGCATAAATAATTGTCAGGATTCCTTCAAAATATGGTCGAAGCATGATTATATCTGTATTTAGTTCAGTCTGAGGCTAGAGATTATAAATTAGGATTTATTTTTTATATCAGTTTACTGGAGATGTCGGATATATCAAATAACAATTAATGCGCTTGTCTCATAGCCGGCACGAAGTGAAAGTTTGCTAGTTTGCAGCTTGCAAGAAATTTCGACGACTTCTCTGACGCCAAATTGCGTTGTGAACTATCATACTGAAATATAATAAATATTTGCTCAGCTTGCGTGCCACTTGGCCAGCAAATTGATTACGAATGTAGGTACCTACCCTAAACAGAACTGGTGCAATCACGCCGCGCCTCTAAATCCATGCATGTGTAAACTCTCCATTAGCCTTAGCAGAGGCACAGTATATTAATATTTGTTAGCTGTGTGACTGTGGCAGAGGTTTTAAAACATATGGAAGAAACTAGCAAAAAGTTTGTGGGCAGCCAGTAGAGCACAACGCATCCGCGCATCACAGATCACAGCAACTAACTGAACCACAGAGTACATGGTGTACTCTGTGACTGAACTAACATAACAAACCCCGCCTAGTTACTTGTCAGTCTTGTCAATTTTTGAATATATTTATTTTTATTTAATTCTTATTGCTATTGGACTCTGCATTTAAATTAATTATTTTTAACATTGGTACCTATTATTATCAAAGGATTTTTATAAGTTAAAAAAGTAAAATAATGGAAACAATATTTTTCATTTTACCGTTTTTTTGCAGATAATAACATAGATTTGCTAAAAGTTATGTGAAAAAGTGGTATAACGAACATTGTGATATTGGTGTGTGCCTTAAGATGCGTCCAGGAAGATTAGTGTATAAGTGTGCTGCACCAAGCTGTTCAAATGGGTACTACATTAAAGTGACTCTAGGCAATTATGCAAATAGGAAATTTTTCAGATCTCCTGATTCAGATATTAAGCGACGTCGTAAATGGTTCAAGTTAATGAACCTCATTTATACTAAACAAAGGCGTTATTTATGTGAAGACCACTTTCATGAAAATAGTTTCTCAGATTCATTTAAATCAAGGTTAACGAAATTTGCACTCCCTTTCCACCCAGAGTCCACTGTTCATCATCCTCATACAGATTTTGAAAATTAATCGAATAGCGTTTTTAACAATAAAAAAAGACCATCAGATTTGCCAAGAGATTTCTCTCCTATTCGTAAAACACAAAATTGCATTCTTTCATCAATAAATGAAACTAGAGTAAAAAATTTGGGAAGAAAACGTAAACCCAAATCCATATCAATTTATATCTGCATTTAAAACTTCAGTATTAAATAACTTTGTTAGTCCTTCAGCTAATCATAACTGTGAGCAAGATGAGAGTGGTCTCTTGTATAATCTACAAGACTTTTTAGAGAATGACAGTAATAATAGTGTTATTTCTCTAGATAGTTTGGGTAAGAATGAGATTGACTATGTAGAATTGCCAAACATACAGATTGACTTAGATATGGACCAACATGAAACCAACAGTGCAGCATATGTAGCTGGGTTTTTGATGAAAAAAATTGAGTTAATTAAAACATGCGAAGACTGTGCTGCTGACTACCGATATTAGAGAACCTCAGCACCTGTTCACAACATTCAAGGAGTATAGTGATTCCAAAGAAAGCTTAACTTACGTTACTAAAAATGTTACCTTTGTTTTGACAATAATACATGATATCAATTTTATTTTACCCAAGCTGGGCTATATATTTCTAACATACAGAAAGTTGAGCTTTTTTGTTGAAACATGTATCTTTTGATTGGTTTACTTGTGCTGAACACTTGGATCAAATTAAAAGTAATACTTGATGTCAATTCACTTAATCATCAGAAAATATTACGATGATGTATATAGAAATTTTCAAACCAATTCACAAAAAAAAGTATGACAAAAAGAAGTTGAAAAAATTCAGCACTTATGATGATATTTATTAGCTTAGGATGGAATTTGTTATTGTTTTATATATTCTTAAATCTTTAAGGCTATTTTTTCATTGAAACCTAGCTTGTTCACTAAAGACTGAAATTGTGATTTATTTGATTATTTGTTTAAGGCTGTTTTTTTATGTAGGTATTTGATTTATTTTATTTCAACTGTTTGTTAGTTGGATTATTTGTCTGTTTTTTTATTTTTATTTTATTTATTATTTATTTTTGTATTATTATTTTGGATATTTTGTTGTATGAAAAATGTTGTTTTAACAGTAATTTCTCACAGAGTTTTTTTTATTCTCCTACTCTTCTAATACAATATTTTTGCAGCTGAATGATTTAGCACAATAATGTGATTTCTTAGTCTTTAAAGACTTGACTTGAAAGACTAAAAATAAATATTGAAGTGCAAAATCATTCAATTGCAAATATTGTACAATATTACGCGTATGCTGAAAGCTTGCAAATTCAAAAAGCGCGCGTCTTCAATTTTAGTTCATACAAGTAGCCAAGGTAGGCGCTAGTGGTAGCGTTGTGCCAACGATTATACACCCTACAGGATTGCTTATTTGCTTAAATCTTTTGTCGGTGAGTGGGAACTTGCTTACGTCACCAGTGGACCTCGACCAATTTAAAATATATTGCAATCGTTGATATTTTTCACTTTTTTCTTGTGTATTTACAAAAAATAATAATAAATTAATTTTTTTTGGTGATATGCTATTTTAAAGAGTTATATTTAGTAGTATAAGTAGCTAGAAAACATACATTAACGATTGAAACATTAACTTTTAATTGAAGAAACTTGCTTATAATTTATTTTGCACAGAAAGAGAAGCAAATCTACGAGCTGTGTTTATGGGCTAATGGACGAGTTCTATACAAGGGAAGTGCTGCCAACATAACGAGCAAAAAAATACTGAAAAGGTTAGTCGCATAAGGAAGTGGTATTTTCGACCAATTTTTGGTTTTTCTTATATATTTTGAGTCCCTCTACCACCCATGCTGTACCCGAAAAGTTTGGAGGTCTTTTTGGTTTGGGGTATTTTGACATTTTTGACGAGTTAACGAAAAACTAATGTCAGCTGTCTGTCAACGTGTCAACAGTGTCAATAAATATTTGCTTTGTTTGGCTTTGCTTCTTTTGCTAGTGTTTCTGGTTTTGTGTTCTGGTATTTGGATACTGATTTTTATTCTACCTTTGTTTGTGATTTGTGAGACTCTGATCTGCTTTTATTATTGCAAATATCCTCGAGAAGAGTTAGTCCATCCTCATTTGTATCTTCGTTGTGATTATACTTTACAAATTGCGATGAAGCGTTGTGCATATCAAAATTGTAAAAATAATACAAGAGTTTTGGTTAGAGGACGAAGACGGAATGCCATTAAGTTTATTCCGTTTCCCAAACCCAAGAGATGTCCCAGCAGATGCCTCAAATGGATTGAGTTGTGTGGCAACCAAAATCTGAATTTTGACACAATCAACAAAACCACTTACATATGTAGTGAACATTTTGATAAAAATTGTGTAGATCCAAAACCCTATTGTAATGTAGGGTCTACTGACGCTGAAGTAAATGCAGGGTTGACTCAACCGAGTCTACAAGAACTTCCTACTGTATCAGATATTCCAATGGTTGTTGATGATCAATTTTCTGACAGTTCATCTCCAATTACACCTATTACAAGTATTTTGGAACACAGCTATAGTTCTACCAATAATGTAATGCCGAGTGTAATGCAACCACACACTAAACTGAAAAAAAGGATACCAAATACGAAACAGAAGATTGTACAAGTCTATTCAAAACTTCGCTGTGGACAAAAATACTCCTATCAGGAAAACTATTTTTCATACAAAAACCTGAAAAGAAATACTGCCATGTTTAGATACTTTACTGGACTCAACCCTTCACATTTTGAAGCGCTATACTCATTCTTAGATGAAAATGTAATGAATGACTTAAAATACCAATTCAAATATAAAAGGCAGCTTAGAGTTAGGAAGAATTTCTATTCAAAATTTTCCAATAGAGACAAGTTATGTTTGGTGCTAGTAAGATTGAGACGAGGATACACTTTACAGGAATTGACATTTTTTTGTAATACAAACAAATCATACATATCAGTGATATTTTTTACCTGGGTTCAATTTATGTACCACCAAATCATTGGACTAAGAGGTGATTTATTACTAGCATCTAGAAATATTAAGGACATTCCTTATTGTTTCAAATATTTTGAGGATAAAATTCTTGGGGTTATGGATGCTACCGAGATATCATTGCAAATGGCAAGAAACTTCAGGCAGCAAGGAAATACTTACTCCAGTTACAAGCACACCAACACAATTAAATTTCTAGTTGTAATTGCAGTTAGTGGTGCCATAATATACTGCAGTGAAGGATTTGAAGGCTCTATATCTGATAGTGAACTATTTGCACAGTGTGACATAAGGAACTTTCTGCAAGAAAATGACTGTTTATTAGCAGATAGAGGCTTCCTACTTCAAGATTTAGCGAATGAACTTAAAATTAAAGTGATCACTCCACCATTTCTTTTGAAAAGGGATAAACTGACAGCAGAAGAAGAACGTCTGACTAAGAAAATTGCCAAATCCAGAGTTCATGTTGAACGTGCCATTCGTAGGATTAAATTATATAGAATATTAAGTAACCGTTGTCCTATTACTATGTTACCAATAATATCAAATATTTTCAGTATTGTGTGCTTTCTTGTAAATTTTGAAAAACCTTTGGTTAAATAAAGATTTGTATTTGAAAAATTGTTTGATAACATATTTTGTAGTTTATGCAACTTTTTGGAATATTACCTTACCAAATTAGTGGTAGAAGGGTTTTAAGATAATATATATATATATATATAAATATTGATAACACAAAAAAAACATACCAAATCACTGTAGAATTTTAT
>CAJUYG010001102.1:25147-45836 GCA_910591675.1 Galerucella calmariensis
ATATTGATAACACAAAAAAAACATACCAAATCACTGTAGAATTTTATACAATACCAATAATTGAAGGTGTAATTAAAGCATTTTGTTTCTGTTAACACTTTATTTTATTTATCTAGTTAAATTAGAAATACAAAAGATAAAAACATCACTCTATAAACACATGTTAGCTTTTACAAGTTTAATCACAAACAGGATTTAATACACAATTACAAGTTTATCAATTGAAAATTAATAAGTCATTAATGATAGACTGCTACTCTGTACTAAAAATTGTTTAAATATTATATTTAAAGAAAATTCAACTTTTAACCCAAACAGATAGGACTTAGCCCCCGAACAACTTTCATGGCAAACATTTCTGGAACAAATACATTTTCATGAAAATTTTTAGTTTTGTCGATTATAAGCCTTATTGTATCAGAATAGTTTTCACGTTTTACAGGAACTATGAGTATCCCACTTGGATTCCAAATGATCAAATTACAATAATCAATATCAAATATTAATAATGAGACTAATATTTGATAAAGATATGGATGATTTGGCTTTAAAAATATTTTATCATTTATTTTAGACAGGCAGAAATTATTTAATTGGCTTTTTGTGAGAAATGTGTCAAAGTTTACAATATTTTTGCATTTTTCCAAGACTTTTGGACATTTAATTTCAAAAATGTGGTCAATTGACCCATCACTATTCCTAACTAACCCATCTATACTTGTTGCTAAGAAAGGAAAAAGTTTATTAACAACAAGTCCACATTCTTCTATTTTTTGGCTTGCGTTAATGTAAGAATTATATTTTTTTCTTGCAATGGATTCATTTTTTTTTCCATACTGCATCGCAGTAGTACAAACTGGTTTCGTTTGAAGCCATAAATTTTTAAGTAGAAAGTTTTTTTTTGCCTGGACACTTTTTAAACCACAAACAATATGGACATTGGATGATGTTATAAAATAGGTTCTCCAGTATATCCATTTATGACTACCTTGAGGGAAAGAGCCAGGTAATTGAACCAATTGATTGGTATAACCATTTAAAAAAATATTCATATTATCGATAAATATTTTGGTTTGTTTTTGTATTACCTCAAGTTCATTGAGGCTAAATTCAAATTCTTTATATTTAATTGAAAATAATGTTTCAAACATGGTTTCTTCACTCCCGTTTTGAATGTTCACTAAAAAAGCATTCATGTCAAGATTTCTACAATAATTAGTTGGAAGTGGATTATAAACACATCTTTCTGCAGGTTTATACCGCTTTATGGGATAAATATGAGTAGACACTGGTCCTGGTTCCCTTTTATTGGAGCCTTGTCCCCATTCACATGGCTTACTTGTAGAAGCTACAGGCACATGACCATGTTCTTCTATATACTTTGTTAAAAATAATAATAATGCAGTAATATGGCTGCACTTGCCCATTGCAGACTGTTTGCAATCACATTTACCTTGAACAACAGCTCCAGATATGTTATTTAAGCATATTATAACATCATGTTTAATTTTTTTGTCAAATGATGCTTGACATTTACACTTACAATAATAGTAGCATTTAATAAGTGAATCATAAATTTGGCTCAGGTGGTCACTGTCTACATATTGTGAACCTCTTCTAAATGGCTTTACTGTTACTATTGAATTGTTATCCCTTTCAACAACTTCTGGATTTTCGCTTTCAATATTTTCATCCACTATATAAGTAAATATATGGCCTTTATTGAAATACTGAGGCAAGGGGCGTGATGGAAATCTTGACCACTTCAAATTTTCTTGGAATACATCAAACGTACCCTTGTATGAAGTTGGAATTTGAATAATATTTCTCTTCATGTCATACCATTTTCCTTGGTCGATGCCTAGAAACATCTTGTTTATTCCCCCATTATCAATGCAGTCGTTAATTCTGAAAAATTCAAATATAAGAATAATGAAGTAGTTTCAGCAATTCAACATACCTCTTAATAAGTTCATCCTTCGACCCAGTTTGTTTGAGGGATCTGCACTCCAACCACCTTTTCAATTCCTTGACAGAATGGTCCTCCAAACGTACATTTTCTTGTAACATTGCCCCAGGAACATCTGACGGTAAAAGCACTACAGAATCCATGTCTAATAGTAAACTAATACTAGACTAAAGATAGGCTATAGAATTTCTAATAACTCTTCTCGAGGATATTTGCAATAATAAAAGCAGATCAGAGTATCACAAATCACTAACAGATTTAGAATAAAAATTAGTATCCAATATACCAGAAACACAAGCAAGCAAAACCAAGCCAAACGAAACAAAGTAAAGCAGTGTGTTGACAGCTGACAATTGACATTCGTTTTCGGTCAACTGTAAGGTGCAAAATACCCCAAACTAAAAAGACCTCCAAACTTTTCGGGTACAGCATGGGTGGTAGAGGGACTCAAAATATATAAGAAAAACCAAAAATTGGTCGAAAAAACCACTTCCTTATGCGACTAACCTTTTCAGTATTTTTTTGCCCGTTATGTTGGCAGCACTTCCCTTGTATAGAACTCGTCCATTGATGGGTGAACTCAGCATTATATATATTTTTTCTTATGGGGAAAATAGAATAGACGCCTTATATATGCACTTATAAAAAAATTATTAATAAACAATTTTCCTCAATTTTTTCAAAACCTTTATCATCTCTTGTCGTACTCACACTTTTTCACTTCAACCATTTTTTTTTGGGATTGATAATTATTATAATTAATCCTAATAATTGTCGAAGTTTATAAAGAAGGATTCATACAAGCAAAAATTAAAACTTAGATTCCTTTAAAACTAAAACTAAGAACATATAAAACCATGTAATGTAGATTTTTATGCCAGAAACTGAGAAACTATGGCATTCTTTTCAGTTTTAGCTTATATCTTAATTTCTTATTTTTTTGCATGATCATCTACATTACATGGTTTTCTATTCTAAGTTTTAGTTTTGAATTAATTTTTATTTTTGCTTCCATGAATCCACCTTTAGTATCTGAAATGTATACATTGAAACTCGAATCTAAAAATTTTGTATTTACACTGAAATAACATGCTTCGCATTTATAGACTTTCTTGATTGACAATTATTAGAGAAGTTTACTTATTACCACCTTTATTAATAAAAACACCTTCAAAATTGAAAAAACGGATAAAATAACGTCAAAACACACTTTGTAAACACACGGTTAGGTCCAGTGATGACGTATTCGTCCGACTTGAGTGAGGCTAACACAGAGTTAAATGGAAATAAGCAATCCTGTAGGGTGTATGATCGTTGGCGTTGTGCCACAAAATGCTACACGTCTCTTTGGCCTTAGCACATTAGATTAGAAGTGAACGTTGATGATTTGCAGTGCGCAAACGCAGTATATGACGAAAGGTGATTACGACACAGAATATGTGGTTTGTGGCAGTGATGGATATTAACCGGTTAATAATTTTGTTAACCGGTCATTAGTTAATAACTGGTTATTAACTATCAATTTTTAACCAAAAAAAAATTGTTTATTAGATATTTGTGTTCTGCCCATTATTACAAAAATGTTGGTAATTTAAGCTTATTGAGATGTAAATAAGAGCTACAGAATTCAGAAGTCATCAACAGTCGCGGACGTAAGGAGTCTGCGCAATGCATTTAATAGACCTACTGCGCAAGCTCCTGATGTCTACGGGCTAGAAAATGCTTTTTTAAGTGGCCGTTTAAATTGTTAACCTAGCGTTAATCAACGCTAAGAACTGGTTAATTGGTTAATAACATTGGTGGTTATTAACATTACCCATCACTGGTTTGTGAATTACGAAAAATGCTGTATATATTTGATGCAGATTGTAATCAAAATAGTGATTGTTCCAGTACAGGTAGACCGATTGTCCAACCAAAAACCATTTGAAATAAAAAAATGGGTCAAAACACTTATTTGGGATGATAAATATTAAATAGGAAATATTCCTTAATTACCTATTATCATTGTCTAATATAATATTAGACAATGCTATTATCTATGGTCTAGACAATGCCAGAACAGTTCTATTGTCAGTTCGAACCAACCTTATACCTACAAAATTAATTTGAATTCTATGAAATCAAGCATCTTAGCTGTTGGAGTGACAAATAAAATACTTATTACAAAAAAGTACCTTACCAGATCTGAAATCACTTTGGTCCATTTATTTTATACAAACGAACGTACTTACTAACGTCCTGGTTTTTGAATCGGTTGATAATACAGTTAACTGAAAGTCGGTTAGAACGGCCAATGAAAAACGATGATTTGAAAGTTTTATAACTGTCATCTACTCATTTGAGTTGAGCAAAAGAGTAGCTTTTCACTGCAGAATATTCGTTAAAGTTAAAGTCTTGAATAGAAGTTAAAATATTAGTATTAAAAAGTTTTAGTGAAATTTAAAATAAAATGTCTAAAGAAGATGATACTCAAGTCATCCCGGAAATAATTTATGATAACCATACTAAAACGACATACAGAAAAGGAAGGTTTTATGGGAAGGTGAGTTGTATTCTATAAATCGTTATGTCTGTTAGGTACCAGGTTGTGCTAGTATTATTTATAACATGAGTGCATCGTCGATTTCCAATATACAGATACACGTTTAGGAATATCTAAAAAAGAACATTTAATTTTTTTATGTGGTTTTTTAATCACTTAAAGGCTTTTTATACATTCTCTTGTAACGTTTTTTCTCTGAAAAATGTTTTTAACTACTCTGATTATGTTTTCTTTATTGTACATATATCTGTTTACAATACTTATTTTCTCACTTTATTTGTACTATACCTATATCAAAATGTACTATATAAAATTAGGTTAATATCTAAACAGAGGGTTTTTATCTATTTTATAAATGCCAAATAAAAAAATGATTACCAGAATTATGATGGGATAGACAACTTATTTATTGCAGTTTTATTATTTATTTAAATCTATAGTATAGGTACAATAAAAACCATTATAACAATTATATACCTATCTATATAAAACAGAAGTTAATTACTTCACATAATCATCATATACCTAGGTTAGAATTATTGAGGAGATAACAAATTTTTGCTGAAGTTTAGCTATATATAACTACAGAGTTTAATGTTTGCATATTTAATTTTATTTACAAGTATATAATTGTTATCAGCTTGCACCTGTAGAATGTATAATAAAGTTTACTCCAACCATCATTCACTCAAAGCTTGCAAAACGAATTTTAAAATAAAATTTAATATTAGGCATGCAGATGCAATTGAATTAAAGATATGGTACAGTGCAAATTAATTTTATTATATACCTAATATATTGACTCCTGAAGTATTTAAAACCAATTTTCTTGGATTTATTAAGAAACATCTATATGTGCTTTTCAAGGTTTGATTCCATGTGATGTAAAAAGTATTGATTGTTCAAATTACTAAATGTTTTTACATTTTTAGGGAGGTTTTGCAAAATGTTACGAACTAACAAATACATTAAGCAGTCAAGTTTTTGCGGGAAAGATAGTTTCCAAGAAACTTATGACAAAACAAAATCAAAAGGAAAAAATGACTCAAGAAATCCAAATTCACCAATCTCTTCGTCACAAAAATGTTGTTGGATTTTATAATTTTTTTGATGATAACCACAACATTTATATTATTTTAGAATTATGTAGAAAGAAGGTGAGTTGAATTTACCTACATGCTCACATTTTAGTTGAGAATTTTGGAATCATTGGTGATACTCAACACTAATCACAGCTTACACTCACTACACCAACACTACAATATATTACAAGCGTTTCAATAACTAAGTTGTCTTCTTCAGAGACTGAAAGCAAATTAGCACTATGGTGATACAGTAATTCAGGATGGGAAAGTGTTAGTCTTATTTGATATTAGTTCATCATTTCTTAGTGTGTCAATTTCACAGTACTTAAAGGATTTACTTATTTCTAATAGTCAGAGTCTCAAAGTATTTGTAGATTATTCACATTTGGAAAATATATGCATGGATCAGAATTATTTTCCGGCTAGAGAATAATTTTATAAGCAATAATATGGCTATGGGTAATTTATGAGTTATGAGACACAAATTAGTAAGTATGCATCCGAAGTGTAGAAAAGTTACTATGATATGTAATAATAGTTTAAATAAAGACAAAAAAAACCTCTACCCTTTAGTTCGAAGACAGTTTATTAGGAAAAAGGTAATTTAAAATTTTTTTGGACCAGAATAGTTTTTCTCCGGATTAACTAGTTTGGCGTGATAAAATTGAGTGTATAAGAATGATGAAGCACCATAGTTTCCCTCCAGTATATTAAAAAAATAACTTTGTTATCGAAATGTTCATAAGTGTAAATTGTTGAAGTAGTGAAAGTGCAATATTATAATTAAGAATATTCCAAATATTGAATATTCAATATATTTTCAGTCAATGATGGAATTACACAAGCGTAGGAAGGCTCTAACTGAACCTGAAACTAGATTTTATATGAAACAAATTTTATCTGGTGTTCATTATTTGCACCAATCCCGAATAATTCATCGAGATTTAAAATTAGGCAATTTATTTTTAAATGATGACTTAGTAGTGAAAATAGGAGATTTCGGGTTAGCCGCAAAAATCGAATACGAAGGAGAGAGAAAGAAAACTTTATGTGGCACCCCTAATTACATTGCTCCTGAAATATTAACGAAAAAGGGACATTCCTTTGAAGTAGATATTTGGTCAATAGGATGTATTATGTATACACTGCTTATTGGAAAACCTCCATTCGAAACTACTAGCTTAAAAGAGACTTACAATCGAATTAAGAAGTGTGATTATAAGTAGGTAATATTTATATAGCTGTCGGAACGTTTTAACATTCGTTTTTTGTAGAATTACTTCAAATATATCTGCATCATCTCAACACATGATAATGTTGATGTTACAATCAGAGCCAAAAAGTCGTCCTAAAGTATCGGAGCTATTGGATCATGAGTTTATAGTTAATGGATATTGTCCACCAAATTTGCCTGTTAGCTCGCTAACAATGGCTCCGAGATTTGAGAAATTCGACGTAGCCTCCCGGAGACCGCTTATGGAAATTAATAGTGGTTAGTATACTTACAGTTGGTTGCATTCAGGAATGATTTAAATAATTTCACTACACCATTTATGACAAATGTATGGAGGATTGCTACATCCTTATTTAGTTTCAAATGAATACATTTTTACCCTGTTTTAAATTTATTTAGTGTAATATGAGGGAAATGACAACTGTATACACTCATTTTTGATTCAATTTTATGTGCCATTGAACATATAAAAGTTGGCTTCTTTGAGGAACTTGGGAACGTTTTCTGTATGGCTAGTCAACATTTCCTTGGGATCATAAGGTAGCCATGTGTGAGTTTATTTTGATCAATTTTAAATGTTGCTTCCCTCCTTGTTAAATTGATGGTATAGGTGCTCTCAGAAGTGGGTTGAAACAAATAATGACTGTTGTTTGGATAAATATTTTGCGAATTCTGTTTTTGCCTGATCAATGATAGACTTTTCAATGAACCAGAATATGGTTTCACCAAAAATTCTTTGAAATTGTATGTATTTTTGAACTAAGCTGGTCTTTAAATCATTAGGATACATTTTTTCCAAGAAAAGAGCTTTTTCCATAAGAGTTGATGATTTCAATTCACTATAAAGCTAGGAAAACATTTAATGACACCCTTCAAATTGATTTTTCTAACACTACTTGTAATAGTTGCGTTTCAGTGTGTATACATATTCAACTCAGATAGTCTGTTACATAGGTAGTGATTAACAAAGATTCAAAACTGGCCCTTGTGGTACACCACTACTTATCGGTGTATCTATGATTTGCCTTTTACCAGTTGTCTTCTAGTATCTTTTGTATGTTCCTTGTGGTGTATTTATTATTATTTTTGTTAATTTCCCAAGAAAATTGTTTTATAGTATTTAAACCATTTTATAATTGAAGTTTTTTTATTGGAATTTCATTATATACTGCAGGTAAAGGTAATTGTTAGAGACCTTCTGTATAAAGTTAGTTCTAAAAGTTCGCATGAACAGTTCAAATATATTCCAGGGATTGAACAAAACAAACTTGTATTTATATACTGGACATTGAATTTTAGGCGAAGCTATGGTAATCTCACCACAAAAGAAACGTAATTCCATTACTGCAGGGTTGGTACCCACAGCACAATCAGCAAAAACATATTCAACATTTGATGCCAAAGAAAATTTCCTAATACTAAAATCTATGATACACGCCGTAAGTTTTTGAATTTTACTTTCACTACCAGCTAAAATATAATTTTATCTTTTAATCTTGATGCATTTCGAATCATTTGTCATTATGTTTTAGGTAATAAAATCAAAACCTGCGAGGCATCAAGTTTTCTCAGACGAAATGTCGGATCCTTCTGCTCAGCCGATGATTTGGGTGTCAAAATGGGTGGATTATTCGGATAAATATGGCTTTGGCTATCAATTATCAGATGAAGGTGTAGGAGTTATGTTCAATGATACAACCAAGCTTATTATGCTACCCAACGGAATGTAAGAATTTTTTAAAATTTCTGTTGGAATTTTATATATTTATTTTATTGAAGTATTATTACAGTTTTCTTATTATTCGGCGACATCTTTATTTTTTAATTTTTTTTCAGTAATGTGCATTATGTGGATAAAACTGGCGAAGAATCGTATATGACTGTTGATAATTATCCAAGACAACACGAGAAAAAAATGAAACTTTTGTCGTACTTTAGTAGATATATGAGGGAACATCTTCTGAAAACTGGTGCGTCTATAGTAAAAGAAACCGATTCTATGTCTCGAACACCACATCTACATCAATGGTGTAGATCAACGTCTGGCGTACTAATGCAATTGAATAATGGCACCGTACAGGTTCGTAATAAAATTTATTTGATATCAAATTGATGTTAAACACTATCTACTCAAGCAGCATATTATGGGCGTTGCGACATAGTTATATAATGCTGTTTGAATAGCTTTGATACTTCTTTTTATTATGCTTTTATTAACTCCACCTACTGTTATATTGCTGAGTTTTCGAAATACCAACCCCCAATGACCACCAAGACAATGCAAGCTCCCACCCAGCTCAAAAATAATTGAGTATCCTCCACACAGTCCTAACGACTTTATTACTTTTCCAAAAATTGAGAATGAACTGCATGGTTAAAGGTTTCACTCCCCAGAAGATGCAGTAAATGTCCTCAAGAACTCTTTTGAATGTACCAACAAGTTAGTGGAATAGGAATAAATGCTTCCAAAATTGGTTCCATAGGATGCAAAAATGCATTTCTCTTTGTGAAGAATACTTTAAAAGTTATACAGGGTGTCCCACGACGTTTTGACAGTCCAATTTCTCGAAAACTGTTCATATGACATGTATGAAATTTGGCAGATATAAACAGTCGAAACTGATGCTTATATTTATTATAAAATGACTTCCGTTTCTCCTGTCATTTCGGGTCACGTGACCCCACATAATTTTTTTAAATGGGACAGCCGGTATAATATTACAATTTTGGATATATCATTCAAAAACAAATTCAACGATACGACACTTGTCGTAATAGGGGCAATTAAATGAACATCTGTATAAATTATTTTATTGAAAAACGTAACATAGGGAATTAAAAAGTACAAGTAATTAAAGAAACTGTTCAAATTGATGACCATGTACATTGACACAATGTTCAAACCTTGTTAAATGATTTCTTGTAAGTGATGCTGTAATCATTGCGGGTGTTACGGTCCGACATGCCTGTCTTATTTTATCCTTTAAATTACCTAAATCAATCGGGGGTGTGACCGTGGGACACCCTGTATACTATTTTTTTCTAGCTCTATATGCAAAGTATAAAAAAACAATCCTCCTAAACTGTGTGAAAGTAAATAGGGAAAATGTTTTGACGAAAATGAAGTGGAATAGTGATTTAATTATCAAATTATTGATAGTCCAGTGAATGAAAGGACAAAGCTCCTGAAAAGTCCCTGAAGACTTCACTTTGAGCTAAATTCGTAGGTCACGGCAGGTGTTTTTAAATGAGAAAAAACTTAACGCGATTGAGATTACGGAAGGGGGAGGGAAATGGCCCCCCAAACCCTGGAAAACGGGTTTCTCGCTAATATCTGGCTAAATATGCGAGCTAGAGAATTTTTCTTCAGATAAAAAATGAAGGTCTTATTGTCTACAAAAATGGTTCCCATAATTTTATTCGAAAATTCGATAGTTATCTGAACCCAACCTGATTGAAGAGTCCTAAAAAACCGGTAAGTGATGTATGATACCAAAAACCATAAAATAAATTTCTTAAAATCATTGGCGCCCAACAAATAAATACATCAACACAAACAAAATAAAAATTTAAAAATAATAATGACAACACACACAAAACACAAAATTCATATCAATATATTGCTTTTCAATGCACATCATTTTAAAGCTTAGAGTGACTAGTTTTCGAATGTACTTTTTGATTTTTAATGAAATCCAATCATTTTCCAGAAATCAGGGAAATTGATCACACCGGTGAAAACCGGACTTTTTTTAAATAGATAAATAAACAAATCAATTTTTTATCAAAACGCAAAAAAGATATTAAAAAAAAGATGTCTGAGATCATTCAAGACCTCCTAAGGCTCCATTATAAAAAAAATTGGAATAAAAGACTATCTTCTAAAAAAATATGAACAAATTAATGAAAAAGTCTCAAAATCTTGTGGAAAAAAACTTTGACCGCTTTTTTAAATATTTTTGTAAGGTACGAACGAATTGCAAGTCACATGGAATGATAGTTAGTTCCCATTGTGATGAACTTTGAATTATCGAAAAATGTCAATTTTTTGCCGAGTTATGGAACAATTCGTCGGTCCGCTTACAAGTTAATGCATAGACAGCAAAATTTCTACAGGCAGAGCAGCAGCTGAAATGAGGAGACATTTAGGTCTCATTATCTTGATAACTATCGAACTTTCGGAAAAATTGATAAGATCCATTTTTGTAGATAATAAGACGATTTTCATTTTTTATTTGAAGAAAAATTCTCTAATTCGAATATTTAGCCATATATTTGCGAGAAACCCGTTTTCCAGGGTTTATGGGGCCATTTCCCCCCCCCCCCTTCCGTAAACTCAATCGCGTTGAGTTACTCGTTTAAAAACACCTGCCGTGACCTACGAATTGAACCCAAAGTGAAGTCTTCAGCGATTTTTCAGGAACTTTCGATATTTTCAGGTGTTCAGTTACTGGACTATAAATGTTTATGAAAAATATTTTATTTTTTATTATACCACATTTCTTAGCAATCAAAACAAACAGTTCTATAGGCTAATTTGTTGGCTCGGGAACAGTGTGTTCCTATTGGCGTGGTGAGGTCTTCTCCAGTGAGGCTACCCCTTTAATCATTTTTCAGATCGGCTGGCCAGTTTCTTTTGAGTCTTCTGTCAATTTGCGGTTCTATTAGGGGATGGAGTAGAGGGTTGCTGTGCGATTCTAGTCTTTTGTGGTGCTTATTACTTTGTAGTTACTCTGTAATTACATCCTGTATAAATGGTATTCTTAGGTCTTCGTGGAGTGTTAGATTTGACACGTACCAGGGTGCGTTAGTTATCATACGTAATATTTTAGACTGGCTTCTTTGGATTATGGTTATGTTCGACTTGCTCGCACATCCCCAGAGTTGTATACCGTACGTCCAGATTGGTTTGATGACAGCTTTGTACACGAGTATTTTGTTCTCTAGGCTCAATTTCGATATTCTGTCTATTAACCAGTGTAGGTCTTTTATTCTTAGGTCAATTTGTTTCCGCTTCTTGAGTATGTGTTCTTTCCAGTTGAGTTTTGAGTCTAGGTGCACTCCTAGATATTTGGTGCTAGGGGATTGTGTAAGTTGGATGTTATTAAGTGTCACTGGAGGGCACTGTTCTTTTCTCAACGTGAAGGTCACTTGGACTGACTTTGTTTCATTCGTTTTGATCCGCCACTTATGTAACCAAGTTTGAATGTTGTTTAGTTGTGCCTGAAGAATCGAAGACGCTGTAGCTGGGTTTTCGTGGGCTGCAAGAACGGCGGTATCATCTGCAAAAGTTCCAGTGAATGTTTCATTGTTGGTTGGTAGATCTGCTGTATGTAGTACATACAACAGCGGTCCAAGAACACTGCCCTGCGGTACCCCGGATTTAATTGGAAAGACTTTCATTCATTCTCGTTCGAAATTCTCTGTCGCTTAGGTAGGATCTCAATAGTTTCAGGTAGGTGATGGGAAGATATTTCTTTATTTTGAATACCAGACCTGTGTGCCAAACCTTGTCAAAGGCTTGACTAATATCCAAGAAGGCAGCTGTACAATACTGCTTGTTTTCCATTGCTGTATTTATGTTATGAACTATTCTATGAACCTGCTGGACCGTGGAGTGCTCTTTCCGAAAACCAAATTGGTGGTGAGGAATCCATTCTTCTGTTTCCGGATCTGAGTTGATTCTTTGTAGCAGCAGTCTTTCAAGTATTTTTGATATAGTATAACTAATGTTAATGTGATGACCTTGAATTGTATTTCAAATTTTATGCAGGTTAATTTTAATCCACTATATTAATTTGAATTACATTTGAAAAGCATTATTTCACAATATGCGAATTTATAAAGCAATTTTATCCACGCCATTTGGCGGCTTTTTCCTTCAAAGGGATTAAAAATATGGGTCATCACATTAACAATAGATACACTATACCATTGGTAGCAAGCTTATTGGCCTGTAAAAGGTTACTTCGTTTGGATTTTTGCCCTCTTTTGGGATTAAGATTATTTCAGCTGTTTTAAATAGCTTGGGCCAGTAGTTTAAGCGTAAGATGGCATTGAAGATAAGAGTAAGGAGTATGATTCCTTTCTCTGGTAGTTCCTTTATCATCCTAGGAGTTATTTTGTCGAGTCCAGAGGCTTTTCGATTGTTTAAGTATTGGATTTCTTCTTGGACTTCGTCTTTGGTTAGTGGTGTAGGGTGTAAATACTTGAGCTAGATGCTCAGCAAATAGCGCCGTTTTTTCATCGTCATTTCTGGCCCACTGAAAAATATGAAGTGTATCTCGATAGCGCATGGGTGACGTTCGTGAAACTGTCAAATGATTCAGTTTACCCATAAGTAGCAATAGGCTTGCTTATTCCTTGACATTCCATAATTTTCATTTTCTTTTTAATTTGCGATTTTATTGTTTGTATTTCAGATGAATTTTGGCGATCATACAAAAATAATAATGTGTCCTTTGATGGCTGCGATAACATACATAGACGAAGATAGATCATTCCGTACGTTTAAGTTCGAATCTATAGAGAAACATGGTTGTCCAGTAGCATTATATGAAAAGATCCATTATGCCCACGAAAAGCTTTCAATTTTATTGGAATCTTAATAGATTTTACAAGTTTAGGGTTATTTTACACTTTTTATATTCCGTATTTATTTGTCATATAATAAAATGTTTATATTTAAAAACCCACATTTTATTAAGGGTTTCTTAAATTTCGACTTTATATAGACGTTTTACACATATAAGGATTATGCTTAGTCAAAAAAACAACCATAATTTGCTATTTATTTTTCAATAGGTCACTATTTGAGAAAATAGAAGTGGAGTCAGATACCAAAAATCCTAAATGGGTGAAAGACAATTTCTGATCAGGTATTGATACGAAAAATTCAAGAATGAGTAGATGAGCTTAAATAAATTTAATAATAAAGAAATATTAAATCATAAATACTACTTTGAAGGATTTTCTGTAATTAATACAAGTTTTTTCCATATTAGTCCGTTTTTACAAAATTTGGCGGATGAGGATCCAGCGTTCCGATCTAAAAATTCAAATTTATTTGAAACAGTTCATTTCATCGAGTTCAAATAAATTAAACATTTTATCTTTTTTTAGTTTTATTTGTACTTCCAAACATAAAATAATCTTTTGAAAAGTTATTTCTCATCAAATTAATATAGTCATCTGCTATACATACAAGTTGTGTATTTTCCACACTGTTTAGCAGTAGGTTATTCAATAATTGGCTATTATAAATAAAGACAGATTATATCGAAATGTTTGCTACTTTCCAGAAAAATACTCCACCTTTGTGGTGTCGCTGGTGATACATAATAGTCGGAAAGTTTGTACATAAGTTGTTATTTTAATTATATACTAACACACCCTGTATATTTAAGCATTTTTTTCTTAGTTACTTACAATTAATAGGGTATTTCTCTACCATCAAGATAAATGTTATACAGAGTGGTTAAAAAAAATTTCTTTTTACTATTCTATATGACATTGCTTTGAGTCGTCGATACTTTTGTAAGTTGACATTTGTTTAATTTTTTATCTGTTTGTTTGTCTATCTCTTCGTTATTCTACTAAACGGTTTGTCGTTTCAACAAAAGTTAGTTATTCTGTTTGTATGGTTATCATCTCTTTCAACCGTTTGATATTTTAAATGCAGTGTGTCTTTTATTGTTATTATTTCCAATCTAATATGAATATGGATTATTTCTGTGTAAAACTGATAAAGAACCTTCTCCAACACTGCTCAATGCTCACATTTTTTTTTATCCTATTATGTTACTTTAGAACCCATGGTATCGTATGGTTCCCTAAATTCTCTTGTCTAATTTTGAACCGTATCGGTTCTTGATATTATTGGTTAAGACGTCAAACTAAACGACTTGTAAATATTCGTAATTCCCATGCGCTTCTTCACCATATAGTAAGTAGGGTGGGAATTTGATATATATTTAATTATTTCGCACTCTAATCTAAATAATCATGTTCGTGCATCCCCGAGTAATTCAGCTACGATTATTTCGTTCGTCAGGTCCTGAATTAGGTTAATAAAGTTTAGCAAAACAGCTGGCAGGAAAAATGGTAACAGTATATTTTTGACGTACGAATTTTATATAATTCTTGTATATGTAAAACTGTTCTTGGTAAACGGTAAATAAAAGTTGTTAAGATCATTTTTTGAGTGCCACACCTAAACGGTAAAATGGACATTGAATAAATAAATAAGCATTAATTTTGTCTTCATTAAATTCTGTTAGTTTTGTAAGATTGCCGGAGTTTGTAATTAATTACTAATAAAATTTAGTTGAAAATGTATGCAACTTTTTTACATTATTATGTTTTATTTTCCAACATCCTTCCAGGTTCTCACCAGGGTGCTTATTCTCAACCAAGAGATGTGAGCGTTCCTATGAGAAAATCCGCTATTGTTCCATTGAAATTTTATACGCCGTATTCTCGGCGATTCCCTTCATTTGAAATTTTGGTAGAAGAGGAGCAATTTTGTTCTCCTGCTTTGAAGCACACGAATCTAATATTTTCATGCGAATCGCATGCGCATAACGTATTTTACATTGATATGTCATGAATCAGAAGTAAACCGGCCCGTTTGCAAATCTTCATGTTCCTTCATAAACTGCACTAATACATCTTTTTGCGCAGAACTGATTGAAGGTTTTCGGTCCATTTTTATTTTATATTATATCTATGATTTGGAAGTTTTATCACTAAGATTAAAATATAAAATGACATCTATCAAGATATGACGTTTTCTTGTTACTCTTAAACTACTATTTGAGCAAATGGTCTACTACATACATTTCAATTCATTGATAACATACGGCAACAATGTCCAAGTATTTCGCATGGCCCAAAATGCGGTTCGAAATTTCAAGAGAGCAAGGAACGTTCCTACTGGTGTGATAGAATACTCACTTCTCTCAACCATAGATAATATATCTCAACTATGTTCTATCGATAAGAATAAGCGTGAAACAAACATTAACGCAAAAACTGTGATGTGAAAGTACCAATAAAATATTGGAAGAAATAGTTAAACCCGAAAAAAAAATTGAATAGAGTATGGGCACTCTGGATTATTCCAGAATAGTGCCACCTGGATAGCCTGAGCAGTACTAAAAATAAGGATTTAATCACATGAAGCGCAACGGGTTAGATGCCTACCTACAGCGTGTTGACGGATCGAGTATCCTATAGGTGAAAAATTTTTAAATATCAATTTAGTGAAAAATGTTATTCCTGATAAAAAGTTTTGCTTGTTCTGAAGCCCCATAAAATGAAATAAAATTAAAGTTTTTCAAAGCCCGTCTCATTTTATGGCCAGTTTTATGGAAACCTGGAGTCTGACTTTTTGACATTTCTTCACATATTGGCTAATATCTCCGAAACCTTAAGGTTTGCAAGGTTCTAGTCTACGCCATTCGATTCAGAATTGAATTTTCTATAAAAAGAGGAATTTTCCACATCGAAAAACCTTAGATATGGATTTTAGAATTTTCAGGTTTTGAAAATTTTTCAAAGTCCACACCGAAACTTATACTAATTCGAGAAGACTCATAATTTTCAAAATTCCCCTTTTCATAGAAAAGTCAATTCTGAATCGAATGGCGTAGACTAGAACCTTGCAAACCTTAAGGTTCCCGAGATATTAGCCAATATGTGAAGAAATGTCAAAAAGTCAGACTCCAGGTTTTCATAAAACTGGCCATAAAATGAGACAGGTTTTGAAAAACTTGAATTTTATTTCATCTTATGGGGTTTCAGAACAAGCAAAACTTTTTATCAAGAATAACATTTTTCACTAAATTAATATTTAAAAATTTTTCACCTATAATACTCCATCCTTGGACTCGTAGCTGTCGAAATCCGTAAAAGAAACTCACCAACAGATTATGGAAAGCAATTTGGTAGGTTACAGCTTTGATTACATTTATTTATTCATTGTATATCCTATACTTCATCAAATATATACGTAATGCATTATCTCAGCGTGCAAAAATGTTAATTCTTGAATGACTATGATGATATGATATGATGATATGATATGATGAATGATATAAAAAGGCGGAATTATTCGTTAACAACATTGTATTTTACAAAATTTAGTTAAATCCTTTGAATATAAAACAATTCAATGCTTAAATCAAATAACACCTTTTCGTAGTGGACCAAAGTCCCGCTTAAATTTGAAATTCGCATTCCTAGTCTAAGTACGTCAACATTTCGATAGAGAGCTGTCATAAATATGGATTGTTTTTTGTAATATGCCACCAATCGATCTTATTTCAGTTATCTATGGCTTGTAGTTGACACCAATGTTATCTATGGTTGACACGGGTGACAGGTAACTTTTTTAGGTTATTTAAAATTATTAGAAATATTTGTTTTGAAATGAACTATTTGCTCCTTTATTTTTATGCATTCAATGATGAATACCAAAGTAACTATAGTACCCCCAATTTATAAGCGAATTCTCTCAAGATTTCCCCAAAATATAACATTTTGTTTTGCCTATGGCTCTGGTGTGAAAAAACAGCTTCAAAATGCATCATCTGAGAATATGATTGATCTAATATTCTGCGTTAACAATCCATCAAGATGGCACGAATCAAATATACAAAAGAATCCTTCAGACTACAGTGGGTTAAAATATTTTGGACATAATTTTGTTGCCCAATGTCAACAAAACTTTGGTGCTAAAGTTTATTTTAATACTCTAGTTCCTGTGAATGGTTTTTATATAAAATATGGCGTTGTCAGTACCACTGATTTAGAAACAGATTTATTAGAATGGTCAGATTTATATCTAGCTGGAAGGTTACATAAACCTGTAGAAATTATTGAAAAACCATTAAGTGCTGAATTAGAAACTGCTTTACAACTAAATCTTCAATCAGCAGTACATGCTGCTCTGTTAGTGTTACCTGAAAATTTTACAGAATATGAATTTTATCACACTATATCAAATTTGAGTTATAATGGTGATTTTCGGATGACTTTCGGTGAAAATAAAAACAAAGTTGAAAACATTGTTAGACCCCAGCTACTTAACTTTCGCAAATTATATCAACCATTAATACAAACTTTACAAGACTACATGGATATACCTGTACCTAAAATTGACTCTGATAAAAATGAAAACCGTTTAGTTGTACAAGATAGTGTTTCATATGATAGAGTTTCTTGCAGTCAAGATTACAGTCCCATGGCTAAATTGCATCATTTAAATCAGTTACCAAGGTGGCCACAAAAAGCCCTCACTAGATTTTGGAATAGGGGTAATTTCCATCAGGACACTGAAGATGTTTTAAGGGCAATAGCCTATGATCCAGAGTGTGGACAGATTGTTAAAAAATGTATTTCAGATATAGTGTGGAAGTCATCTGTGAGACAAAGTGTGAAAGGAATTTTTACAGGAGGATTTATAAAAAGTGTCAAATATAGTACTAAAAAAATTAAAAAGATGCTTAAATCATAATAGTTTTTTTATAGTATAAGTATAATACATTAACATAAAATTAGTATTACAGTTCAAAGGAGTAAAAAATGATGAGAAGCAAAAGACAAAAAGTATGTATTTATTTGTGAATATGCTAGTATTCAATTTTATTCCCTAACTATAAACACTTTTTATATAAAATACTTTTTGATTTATTGAAAGCTTTTTTATCAAAATCTTTTCATGTACAATACAGAATATTCTATCATTATCAATTCACCTTTCCCATTTTAACTTTTTTATTATTTCCCACATTTATAACATTATAATTTGTGGTTTGTCGATATGATTGATTTTAAAATGCTTCATTGCTAGTGTATCTAAATACTTTTTTGTTAAAGATATGAACCACTCATCTGATTCTGAATCTGGAGACTCTGATAGAGGAATAAGATATAAAACTGAATCCACCAGAAGCTCCCAGGATTTAGAAAATGATGAAACAAATGAAAGCAAGTCATTTGGACCAGCCTTACCACCAAATTTCCAAAAAAATGTTAACATAAGAGTAGGACCAGAATTACCTCCATCATTAAAAATTACTGAGTTTAAAACAGTAAATAAAACAATTGGACCAGCACTACCTCCGAATTTCCAAAACAATGCAAATGTCTTTGAAAAAAACATAAAACCCATAGGACCAGCTTTACCTCCTCATATGCTGGAAAGTTTATCACCTGAAACCACAAATATAGTACCCAATGAAGCACAAGCTGAAAACCTAAGTTCACTGATTGTTAGACAAAAGACATCTAATGAAAATGTAGTTGGACCAGTACTACCACCACATCTTTTAGATTCCAGTAATCACAATATTCCACAATGTAGTAATGATTCAATTAAAAATAAAAGTATTGGTCCTGTTTTACCAGACCACTTGAAGAGTCAACTACCACAATCAACTGAAGATCTAGATGAAGAGGTGTATGGTCCACTTCCTGATGGATTTAATCAGTCTAAAGCTCATGTGGAACTAGAAGAACGAGCCTTACAAATGAAAATTGATATGTTAAATCCAATGATAACATCAGAACCTACAAGAGAAGAATGGATGTTGGAATTACCAGCTGTGAAAGCAGCAAATTTAGGTTTAGGACCAAGACAATTTCGAGCTAAGGAAGCTCCTGATTTAACCGACAGGTAAGACAACATGCTTACCTATATCAAGATTACTTATTGCATTTTTAATTAAAAATAACAAATTAATTGAAAACAACAAATATATTGAACTCATATACACACAATAAATAAATCAGCTTATTCTTACTGTTTTGTATTGTTTATCCTTCAATCACTATTTATAATTAATACTTTGGTATAATCTAGATCTTCGTGGACAGATACTCCAGAAGATCGTGCAAGAAAAAAAGAAAAGAAAAATAAGGAAGAAGTTGATGTAAGAAAAGACACTGAATTGAAGGAGATAAAAAAAAGAGACAAAGAGCAAGAAGACATAGCCAAGAAATGCAAAAGATCGAAAGAAAGTCTGGTGGATATGCATAGAAAAAAAATGAAAAAGAAAAAAGTAAGTTTGCAAATGTCTGATGAAAAAAACGCATATATTCAATTATTTATCCTTTACATTCTTCATAAACTATACAGGGTGATTCATTAGTGCGATAAAGTCCAATATCTTGTGAATAGTTGAAGATATTTGAACAAAATTTTGACTGATTGTAGCCAGCCTAGAGGCTCATATTTTAAAATTAGTCGCAATTGTACAGCGTGTACTCAATAAATTTTGAAGTACAGTAAAGTAACTTTCATTTGCCGATATAAAATACAGGGTGATCCATTTAAAAAAATTGTGAAACCAATGTATTCGAGTTTGGGCTCGCTCTGTATACGGTTTCTTAGATATCGAATCAGTTTAATTGAATTGTAGTACTAGACGACTATCACAGCCGTATGGCTATGAAAGATTAATTTTAAATTGTGCAGTTTAAAGTATACAGGGCGTGGAAGTCATTACGATTTACAGGAACAAGTGGTCAGAACTTTTTAAATACGCTGTATAACTCATTACCATATAATATCATTGTAATAGCTAAGTCAAGCAGAATTCAAATTTGAAGTAAAATACAGGGTGTCCCATTTAAAAAAATATAACTTTGATCTGGCACGGCGTTCTGGAACACGCTGTACAATTGCGACTCATTTTAAAATATGGGCCTCTAGGCTGGCTACAATCAGTCAAAATTTCATTCAAATATCTTTAACAATTTACAAGATATTATCACACTAATGAATCACCCTGTATACTACTATATTTTATTTTGTCCACGACCACCTAATAATAAGTCAATATTTTACCTCC
>CAJUYG010001102.1:50836-71119 GCA_910591675.1 Galerucella calmariensis
TTCAAGTTATATTGCGGACTATGACGGTATCGTATCGAATTACAGTCGAACAAAGAGCCGACAACTTTACGTTCGCACAAAATCTATTACGGCAAGTATACCTCCGATAGTAATTTTCAAGTTCTGCTAAGTAACTATAACTAGATATTCCAAAAGTTCTTTCTTGGCAGATGCTTACGTTGTATAATCCACATTTCATGAAGTAATATGTGAACCTCTTAATCCCAAACAGCCTGAAAAATATTCTTCTTAAAGTATACATATTTGGGAACAATAGAGTACTTCGGTCCAAGTTGCCAACACAAAAAATTTCACATTTTTCTACCACTGGGGAAAGATTATTTCCGGACGGTTTTGTCATGTAAAGGTTCGTATTATTGATAAATATTGGTAAACGGAGCCTTGACTCTTTAAATTAGGTAATTTGATTTACATATCGATATTTGTAAAAGTCATGTCTGATTGGCTGAAAGTTGTGTTGGAGCACCTGACTTTACGTCAATAATGTCACCAGTCATTAGAACAACGTCACCGATGCAATGCGCCATCCATCTTTGATTTTTCGTTTGTGCTTTGTGCTTGTATCATTGTGTCAGATTTTTGAAGTTAGTTTCTTTAGTTTTATCCGTGTTATTTTTTGTGTTTATAGACATTTAATTAGGATCACCATTTTTTCTGCTGTCAGGCGAGGATTGTACACACATTTTGTGTGCTTTGTTTATTAAAATATATTTTTCTCGTTTCGTAGCATTTCAACAGGACGACTTTTCGTCCAGAGGATGTTCCTGGCGCCAAAGATCCTGAAAATTAGCATTTTATGTGCGCTATTTTTTCAAATTAAGATCACCGACGTAAAAAAACTTTGAAATGGACTAATTATATCCAAAAAAAAGTTTCATAATACTTCATCCAAATGCGCCATGAAATGAACAAATTTGATAATAATATGCTACCTAATGAAGAAACTCCTGACATAATCAGTGTTGACTATATGTATGTTACAGGTTACCAACTAGCTACCTACCTATTTTTGTCATAGTTCCCATAACCATGGAGGTTGTATAATATAAGCACAGAGTACACCATCTAACAAGAGGCGAAAGAAAGTAGTTTTCGTGATCGCAAATTTGTGTGCACATGCGTGAATTAATTAGTTTATCTGTCAATGTCAAGCCGTCACTTCCGTACATTCCCCTCAGTTCCCTGTGTATTATTTTAAGATTAGGTTGAAAATGAGCTACTTCTCATTACACACATGAGATGAATAATAAGGTGTTCTTATGTTAGTAGTAAAAAAAATATTCTATAGACCTAATTGGGAGGGATGTTCATCAACACTACTATTTTTCTTGTGTGTGTGTGTGTGTGTGTGTGTGTTTTTTGGGGTGATATTCACTGAGACCTAAAAGATCTATTGTGCCCCCTTACTTCTACTCAGTTTCTGAGAAGAGTCTCAGAAACTAGTAGTTCCTTTAGTCCCATTTCCCGGAGGAATTTTAGGATGTCTGCAGGCTTCAACTTAGGCAAATGTTCCTCTTCTATCCAGTAATGATGGAGGTTTCTTCTTCCATTCCACAAAATCTGCATTCTTCTTCCTCCACTATTTTGAGCTTTTTCAGGTGCCCATTCAGGCGACAATGTCCCGTTAGGATCCCTGTTAAAACTCTTAGCGCAGTTTTACTTTGACTTATGCATTCTTTTGATCTCAACAGGTTGTAGCCACCCAGAAGAGTCTTTGATTGTATAAGCCCTACCAGATCTTTCCAATGGTCAGATCTTCTCTTTTTCTTCCAATATTACATTGGGGCTGATTTCGCAAAAGGTTTCAGGCCCCCAGAAAGGTATTTCAGTCCCCCTCTTTGCTAGTTCATCTGCTATTTCATTTCCTTCTATTCCAGTGTGTCCTGGACTCCATAGTAAGGTGACTATGTTGTTCTCGCCTAGTTCAATGAGTTTGTCTAGGCATTCCCACACCATTTTGGAACTGATTACACAAGAGCTCAGTGCCTTAATGGCTGCTTGACTATCCGACATTATGATAATCCTTTGTCTTCTGTATCCTTTATCAATATTGAACTAAGCGCACTTTCTTATGGCGTGGATTTCCGCTTGAAAGATACTTGGGGTTTTTCCCAATCTTTCAGAGTGTTTGGTACCTGGCCCGAACACTCCTATCCCAGCTCCTTCTATTGCTTTTGAGCCGTCTGTGTACCATTGAATGGCATTATTTCCAAGTCTGGTAATGGTATTTGGATCCCATTCCTTCTTGTTGCTCATTTCCGTAACGAATTTCTTTGAAAAGTTATACTTTTTCATCATACCGTCTTGTGGCATGTCCCATGCTGTCTGATTTCTAAGAAGTGGGGAGGTGGTTTTTTTTAATGATTCCCTCTCTACTTAGTCTGTATCTTGTTCTTTCTGCAACACTTTCCACCACCATATGTAAAGGGGTGAGGTTGAGAATCACTTCCATGGCTGCCGTTGGGCATCTTCTCATTGCTCCTGTAATGCATATACAGGCTAGTCTTTGAATTTTGGAGAGGTTTTCTCTCGTCGTCAATAGGCTAGTTACTACTCCACGCAATGGCTCCATAAGTGATGATTGTTCTCACTATGGCAGTGTACATCCAGCTTAGGATTTTTGGGTTACAGCCCCAGTTTCTTCCTGCCAGATTTCTGCACACGATTATAGCCATTTTTGCCTTGTATGTAATCTCCTTTTCGTGTTTGTTCCACAGGAGTTTACTGTCTAGAGTTAAACCTAGATACTTGACTTCTTGTCTCCATTCAATCTCGTTCCCATCAAGTTTTATGGTTTTGAGGTTGAGTTTTCTTTTCTTAGTGAAGGCTATCAGGATGGTTTTAGTGGAGTTGATGCTAAGTCCCACTTGCCTACACCAGCTATTTGTATAGTTCAGACCCTTTTGTACTATTTTTCTTAGTGTAGTGTTACTTTTCTCAGTGTATCAGGTAGTTTATGTGTCAATGCCTCGACGTGTTTCCGCTCAATATCGTGTTAGACCGACTTCAAAGGAGCCGACAAAGCTTTCGTCTCTTGTTAGATGGTGTACTCTGTGATATAAGTATGTTGAAGACCAGCTACAAGGTAAACGTCTCTTCAGACTGTGAAGAAATTAATGGTCTTTGAGTACTGGCGTTAAATTAGTGTTAGATGGTAAATGTATTTTGCTGATTACACTTTCTTAGTTGTTGTAGAGAGTACCTACCTATGATGATGTATAACTACATATTTAGCAAATAGTTTCGAAAATTTAAATGCGTTTGCATTTAGGCAGCGCTTAAAATTATTATTAATTTCTAAAGGTTGCAACAGCGCAGAGGAGTTTATTGGCGATTCAGAGTTTGCTTAAACTGATATTATAGTTTGTGTGTACCTATCAATAATTTGTTTTTTATATTTTATTTGTATTTGGTTTTTAGTGTTACCTAATTGACTGGTCCTATACATTTCAGGATCAATAAATATTATATAAAGATCGAATGTTTCAAATTATATCTTTCTGTCTGGACTGCGTAGTTTTGGCTGTGTGTGATAGATTAGTGAGTCGAGACGAATAAATTATTTTATATGAATACCTACCAACTTATATAAACCAACAGTAGTACTTTGTAAAACAAATCCAAATGTAATAATAATAACTAAAAACGTGTTATAAATTATATATGTATACAATTTGTAAAATTCTTCTTTTAAATAAACATTATTATTATGAGAATGGGCTTTTGAAGTATTTTTCAATCTTAACATTTTTTGAAATCTTCATACATCAATAAGTAACAGCCAGACAGCAATATGAAGATCCCTAACATGGTGTACTGGAAGGTAAGTATCCAAAATGATAATAAATAAGCTGTTCTGTTGCAATAGTTTCCTAAATCAGGATCATAATTTGGTTGGTATTCTTTGTACACCACGTACGTTGCTGAAATACAACAAAAATTTATGAATATTTATAATTATAAATTTCAAAAAAGAATAAAGGAAGTTGGGTAGAATTTTTACGAAGTTAGAATGCGATTCGAACGAAGGAAATTTTTTTTAAGTTGGACTAGGAAGTGGACAGTGAAGGAAGGAGCAAATTATGGAACATTATATCATATTATCTACTAATGGATAATAGATACTCGTAATAATAGTACATTTTATGATTTATATAACTTAAATTAATATCCTAATCCAAAATAACTACGATAAGATTTTGTTGGTGTAGTGGCAGAGTGTAATACCATTTCTTTTTATAGACAATGGTAATACCTAGGCCAAGCAATAGAGCATGCAAGTATCTATAGCAATCATTGACAAAAATTCTAGTAGAAAACGGATGGTGCCATCATATATACATCACGTGTAGTATAATTTGGATATGTTTTGGACACGCAAATATTTTTGAGAAATTTGTTGGTTTCCATACAATGATACCTACAATCGAAACTTGATTGATCTTCGAACATTATATAACATTTCTGGGGTTATTTGTCGACATTCCTGAATAATTAGCTGACGTAAATCATCTATACTTAGATGCTGGCATACATTTTGGTATTCAGATAGCCCCGTAAAAAAGTCTAGGAGACGTCCTCGTCTACCTATCCACCGGGCCATTTAGAGCACAGTTCAGGGTAGGGGATCTCTGAAGGCGCGAGGGTGCTGCCACATAAAGAGTCCCGTCAGTACTAAAATCTTATCTATCTAATGTTGAGTAACTTTAAATGAAATATCAAAAAATGGACCATAAATGTCATTTTGCAATAAAAGTAAAATCACAGTAATTTTGAATATGCCGCCAAAAACTATAAAATTACAGGAATCTTCTTTTTCGGCTGTTAGCAAAGTTCACAACCATCATTTGTGTTGAGGTACTGACGAGACTCTCAAGGTGGCGCCAGCCGTACAAATAGAGGGCGCCACGGGTCAGTTTCCCATCTATAGGTATTTTTTATCTATGGCACAGTTTACTGACTGCGCCATGTGTTATTTGCAATATTTTATCATTCAAATAAATGAATATATTACATTAACATTGTTCTATGAAGTCTGTCTGACAACCAGCTTACTTACACCAAAACACACAAACTTAATCTCCAGCTGATCGAGGTACCCGCAGCACAATATTGCCCTCTTTGTCAAACTCATGTACTCTTGAATTCTATTGTAAATCTCATGGCAAATATATCTAGTGAGGTTATGAGACAACGTTGATGCCACCGCGGAGGTAAGATCATAATAGGAAATCTGAATGTGGTACCTATATCATGGTTGGCAACCCATACATTTGTATGTTGTTTATAGGTTTATATCATATTTTTTCGTGCAAAAATGAATATTTTGAGCATTAATATATTCTTTTCTTATTTTTTGGGGATCAAACCACAATATTATGCTTTTATATTTTTATTACGACAGTAGCGTTCAAGCTACCGTTGTCAAGATGAATTAGTTTTCAAACAATTTTTGGTCCCTATCTGACACAACGAAAATTTTTTTTGACAATGGTAGCTGGAACGCTACCGAAACGTCGTTATAAAAATATAAAAGCATAATATTGTAGTTTGATTCCCAAAAATAAGAAAAAAGAATAAAGTAATGCCACAATGAACATACAGAAGATATTAATGTATTTACCTAGTCCATGCCAAAGTATGTCTAATACAACCAGAGCTATCGCTAAATTGAATACGTATTTGTTGTCACTTTTGCTTAAAAATTTGGTAAAGGCACCTAAGAAGCCTGAAAAATATTTTTGTAATTAAATGGAGCCTAGAAAATTCTTCAGATACCTGCCACTATTAGGTAAATTGGAATTAGTCTATTTATAGGACAACTGTTTAAGTTCACCCATCCTGTTGTAAACATAGTGAAGAATACAGCATACAGTAAAACCAGCGATGCATTGATACCAGCTAAAAAATAAAAACAATCTATTGGTTAACCTTCTTCATCTCTGCTATTGGTTAAATTAAGAAATATGGAAAATTACTACGAGGAGAAGGATTATAGAAAAGTGTTTTGAATTAACACGTAAGGTCCATAAACGCTGTTTACGCCTGGAATACATACAATATTTTATGCACGACCATTTTAATAGTCATTTATTAATAAATATGCAAATTTTATGCAATAAATGAACACAAAAAATACCTTCATTAAAATAGGAAGATCTAAGGAGTGAGTATTTGCAAATATGTTTGGTAAGAGGAGCATCATGTTCAATGGGATTCAATAGCATAATATTGTAAGATACCAATTGTAAATGTATAGGTAGTTAGATTGAACAAAGTATGAATACAAATAAATGCATATTAAGTGTGTGTAGCTAATATTACAGGGAAATGTCAAATTTGGTTACCAATGTTATATAGAGACATTTAAATAACTAATTAGTTTGGTTATAAGGATAGTATCAGGTTTTCTAATGATTTATTATCTGTAGCTGTTAATCGATATATACTTGAATACATAAAATCAAGAAAGTCGATAGGACATTATTTTAAAACAAAAAATAACAACAAAAGCCTGGAAAGAACACATATTAACTAGATCCTATTCCTAGTTTAATACAAATTATAATGTAATACAAAATGACAAACTGTTTCTTCATTCACAACTATTTCTATACAAGAATAAGTAGTGCAAGCGCCAAAAGTGATGGCGAGCGATTGCGCAGGTGTAGACTCTCACAACCAAATTACTAGTGGATTACAATAAGCCCCTTGCCGGTTAGTGTCGTACCTATACCACAAATATTAGTCAGACAATGCCAAACGCCAACAGAATTGGAGGACAACTAATGATACGCCTCTGCACAGAGTATTTATATTGTATGTCTTGCAAGAGCTGTAGTGGGAGGTAACATTCAAAATGAGTTTGTGCGCATGGGGGCGGTCTCGCCATCACGTTTGGCGCGTGCAGTATAGTTCTTTACAATAACTAAGAAACTGACATTTCCTGAGATGGGATAATAGTTGCTTTTTTTTCTACCACCAATCTAAGCTAACCTAAGTTAAACTTAGCTAAGCTAGCGTTCGTTTTGTCAATGGAGTTAGATTTATTTAGATCAACTGACCGACGCGACGCAAAAGATCTGACCGTTACGCGTTTTACGTTACGTTATGTTACGTTGCTTCGTTATGTGCCCTGCTTGCGTGCGTGTGCTCTCTCTTGAGTCTCTCTCTCGTTTACGAAGCAGCGATTCATATGCTTCGGCCGGGAATCGAACCCGGGCCGCCCGCGTGGAAGACGAGCATTCTACCACTGAACCACCGACGCTTTATTAAATTTCTATGCAAAGCTGGTATTCGCAGTGCTGGTAATCTACTTGAATTTGTTCGGATAAATTTTTACTATTACTCCCATAATTTTTTTTGCGCGATTGATCTTTTTTGTTTATTCACAGCATCGGTTGTCAGGACGGTAGGTTGTGTTTACTGGTTTCTAAGTTTAACACGTCGGTAAGTGATTTACTTACCGTTCAGACGTATAAATGTCACTTTTGACATTTTGTTCATTTCGAAGAAATTTAAATTATTTTATTCGGAATTTATTTCAATACGATCGCGCAAAAAATGGTACAAGCATCTCGAACGTTAAGGGTAATTACAACGTGCAGCTAATGTGGATATGATGGCCATATCGCACGAGGACGAAGTTTGAGCACGACGCCGTAGGCGGAGTGCTCAATCGTTCAAGTGCGATATGGACAATCCACACGAGTCGAACAGCATATTTTTTCTACGACCCACTCAAGAAAAAATCTAGAAAATAAAAATTTCTATAAACTGTAATATAACTTCAAATTAAAAATTTTACAATTCAATTTTATGTTTCCACTAATTTTTTTGTGGTAAACGTACAGTTCTTGAATGTCCAATTTGTATAATGCTACGGTTTCCATTTTTAAATATACGATGATGTTATAAGTAGATGCTGCCAGTCGGACTCCCTCATGAAGGGTAGCGTACCATTATCTATAATAATGAATATTCTGCTAAATATTTCAAACGTCTACCTGTTGTCGTTATTAATATCAAGCAGAATAATTATTTAACAATAAAATTAACAATAGAAAAAACTTGTATAGGGTATGGGATATGTAAAATTTTAAAATTGTAGCTTATTAAAATGTATTAAATATATTATGTTTTATCAGGTCTAGGAGCGAGCGAAATACGAATATAGAATAATACTTCTGATAATACTTTCGTTTAAACTTATATTCACCAAAAAAACTACATAAACAATCTACGTCAGTCAACGTCAACTTCACAAATAAGTCATAATTAGGGTGTTGCAAATGGCGACTTCCGTCGCATTTTCTTATACAGCTAATGAATGACAAGACTCCTTCCTGTCTGTTTTATGTTCTAAGATTATTATAAATACTTTATTTTATTGCAACTTTCATCAGATATAGTGCGGCTCTGCACAGTAAATCTGAAAATTTTTATGGTTTTATTGCATCTAATCAAGCGTAAGTCGAGTCAAGTCAGTTTCTTAGATATTGAGAAGAACTATGTGAATGGAACTTGAAAATTTAACACAATTTTTTTGCAGTCTTGAAATTCAAAATATTTTCATTGTTTTTCTAGTTGAAAATATGAAAATAATTCTTGATAACGACAGTTGTAACGTTACAGAAACGTGAGAAATATAAATATTTGAAAAAGATTACCTATAAGTGGGTACTCGTATACCATTTAAACAAAATACGTAAATATAACCAAATTGTACTTACGGGGTGGTTTTTCTTTAGCTTTTTCCAAAGGCTCATTATCTTCAGCCTCTAAACTTTTTATATTTTCTCCTTTTTCTACATCATTGCCAGAAGCAGAGCTACTTGGTGTTGGGGGTGTAGTCACCCCTTCTGCCATATTGAACTATTTTTAATTTCAATAATATTCACCAAGACCCAGACATGTGCTCAATTTAGACAATCTTCAATTCGTTACTGAAATAACTATTTGTAAAATTGCCAAGAGACCAGCAGCATCTATTTTTAGTATTGTTTGGATAAAACTATTGGCAAAAATTGAGGATCAATTAACTGCGTCGAAATGCAGTGAAAATAATTTCAACACTCTGTCTGATGAAATGTTGCCTTGTTGTGTTTGTTCCATATCACGCTGATGTAAGTGGATGCAACGAAGTCTATTGTTGTTTTAATTATGCGGAAGTTTTACTACTGAAGTACCTACCTACATTATTTCAAACTGAAGTTTAGATAAATTATAATTTATTCGAACCTGCCGTCAACCAAAAATAATTTGTCTCTAATGTTAACATCAAAAAGAAAATCTTGCTGTTGGGAAAGGATTAATAAGTACTGAATATTTCTTTGGAACCTTCAACTGAAGTTGTTTTATTATTCTGACGTGAACTCAAATTACAAAACAAATGACTTTCTTGATAATCTCTTCTTTTTTCAAGTCAAATTATCCTTTTCGGATTAACTGAGATTACGATTTTAAATATTCATTCAAGGAGTTCCAGAGTGAATAGGAGGAAAATACAATCACTGGCTTAACCATAGGGACACTTAACAAATTTAATCTCAGGCTGAATTTTCCTTTCTCTACATAATAGACATCTTGCATCAGTGAGGAATTATTTTAATTTTATAGCATTTCAAATTCCTTTTATCATACAATATCGAATGTGTGAGTTATGGCCGTTTGCACCAATAGAAGCATGGACTTAGAATAGCTTGGCGAGTTTAAAATTTAAGGGTCGCTTAGTTAAAGTTCAGTTGCACCAATGTTTTTGCTCTGCTTTTTAGCTAAGAGTTTAATAAGTTTAAGTTATGTGGTTTGAAATAACGCATTGAAAGCTGTTAAAAGTCAATTCTTTGAAAATCAAAGGATTTTATTCTTGTTTTTTAAATAATAAAATAGTTTATAACGGAAACACAGCAAAAAATAAGAAAATCAGATCGGCAAATTATACAGTTCGGGAAAAAGAATTGCTAATATCCTTAACTGCAAAATACAAAGAGGTTATTGAAATGGCCTGTCTGGGCTTACAAATTGTCCAAAGAATCTTCTGGCATTTTTACGAGTTGTAAAACAAATGGCGGGGTCAAGCGAAACTTTTGGGAGATGGTTTTTTAATCCAATTCTTCATAATAGTTGTTACGGTTGTACCTTCTTCAAAAATAAAAAATAAACACACTTGAAATTGGAAGACGGAAAACGAAAACCCGAAAACAGGAAAATCATTGACATATATGTCAATGAAAACACAAGAATGTTAGGTTATATATCTCCACTTTGAGGATAAGTGGAGAATAAGCAAGCGAGTTTCTAAGCTAGGTGCAGCTTAAAATGACCAGTTGCTCATGGTGCAAAACAAAACTTTCTCAAACCGCCACTTAATTTTAAGTCTACTTAAATATCAATTCGTGCAAACGGCAATTAAAGTAGCGAACGTTGGGGTGTGTTCAAGAACGAGTTTTGATTGACGTGACGTCACGGAACAGTAGACGAGATCGATGATGAGGAAATAGGTAAGTATGGTTGAAATAATACCTTTTTGGTGTGCGTCATCAATTTGTTAATGTCTTTCTAACACATTACGTAGGAAGAAATGGAAAAAAGGCAGGTCTGTGATTAATCCTGATCAAAATATCACAATAATGAACCGTTTAAATGTATTACAGACGTTAACCCTAATCTTTGACTTACAAAAATTTGATTGGTTGATGTTTAGATTGCGCTCAAGCTCAACCTATCAATCGAGAGTTTAAAATACTATGAAGGCGTTACTTTCGTAGCGGCAATAAGTCTTACGTCTTTTTCTACTGTCACACTGACAGTTCTTGACAGGTCTGTACTTCGTTGTTTACGGTCAATTATTATTTATGAAAAGTGAATATTAAACTATATGAATAATACAAAAATATGCATGAATCCACGGAAAAACATCAGTATTTTGAAAGTTCTCAAGTATTTTCAGTTAGAAAAAGAAGCTGGTAATTATTAATTGCATAGCCTTTTCGAATTTGGCTAAATACAATCCTGAAGATCTTATTTATAAAATTTAAGGTTAGCTATATGTCAAAATAGCAAATAAAATAAACGACATGCCGAAAACCCGGATATACGTCACAATCGATGACGCACACCAAGAAATTTATTATTTTAACTTATATACGCTACATGCAGAATTCACAGTTCAATCACGGATTGTCGGTTAAGGTATGATTATTATTAGAGAGATTTTAAGCCACATAAATTTTGACATACGTTACACGCTAAACGTTAAACTGAGCAAGCGCAGTCTTTCTAAAATAGCAGATGACATTTTTAATTATTTTAGTTTTTGAAGCCATAACCTGTGAACGACGTTACACGTTAATAGTTATTTGTATACTAAGGCCGCAAAATGCTTTTTCGCGTTCGGAGAGAGAGATTATCGCCGAGGCCGCTCCGACCGAGGCAAGATAATCATAGTATACACAATATTTTTCGTGCAACCGTGAAAATTACATAATTTCAATAAACATTATGTCTCTTTAGAAAAGACAGTTATTTTTTGGTTCGAAATACATTGTTATTGTCATATTTCAGAAATATCAAATGCTGTAGTGGCGTTCAGTTTGCCGGCAGTCACTATGGGAACGGCCGTAAAAATTTTTGTCGGCCGTCACTGTGGGTAACGGCCGCAAAATATCATTTTGCGGCCTCTGTTGCGGCTGCAAAATGCTTGTTTTGCGTCCGGTTGCACGAAAACGTTATTTTGTTTGGTGTAACTAACCTTAAATTTTCTGTTTGTTTAATTTGATTTGTATACATTAATCAATGACATTAATCATGGATAATGTAAAAAATATAATTAGACGTCGAAATGATTAATGTCTAATAGAAGATTTTAATAAGGGGCGCTATTCTTCTCGAAATTTTCAACATACATTTGGCAAAATTAACGTTAAAAATCGGCGTTGACAAGTCAAAACATTCAAAGATGTATATAGTATATTTTAAGACCCAAAATATAATAAAGTATTGAATTATGTTATTTAAAATTATTTGTGCATAGTTTTAATACATTTCTAATAGTTGTTCATATTTTTTTTCATTCAACAAAATAAACATATAATACACTCGACAATTATGTCAAAACCTTACCGCTTAATTTATTTATTTATTTATTTATTTATTTATATCCAAACAGACCACTAGGGTCTAATTACATGGATAATAATGTAACAAAGAAAAAAGAAACAAAGTATAAGATTCATAATATAAAATAAAGCAAGGTTATATGGATTGAATACTAAAAGTTACATGCTTAAATCAGTTAGCGACTTTAAAATATTTGTGCGAAAAACATTTTGACTTCCTGACCAATTCAAATTTAATAATGCATCATATTCATTGGCTAATCGTAACATGGCTACAAGGGGCGAATGTAGTGAAGTACGAGTGAAAGGTATGTTGAACATTAAACATTGAACATTAAATTATTAATAAGGTTTCGTTTATTTTGACGTAAATAACGAGTACGTTATCGCTGATCAAGGTGATCGGTTATTTTTTTACTATTGCGCATGAGCAAAATAACCGATAACGTATAACGTTGATCAAATAAGTGGCTTAAAATCTCTCTATTGTTATTAAAGTTACATAAATAATATTCTTATTAATATCCTTATTCATATACAGTATCCTCTAAGAAATCTAGAAAAACGTGCTCGTTGTTTGAAATATGACCGACAAGGGATATTTAAAGGCTAGTCTATTAAATTATTGTAAAATATTCCGTCAATTTTGGGTGCAACTTTGTAATATCCGATAAACATCTGGTTGTTAAAGGATTATTGTATTCCAATACTATATATAGGTACTTTTTGAAACAGACAATACTATTGTGAAATATTGTCTTCAAAATTAATAACTTAATAACTATTTTAGGCATCAAGTAGTCTAGAGACTGAAAATACATATTCATAATATGCCCAGTATATTTGCCATTTGACTCACCAACCTCAGTTCCGTTCTGTGAACTGGAGCAGCTGGTGAGCTACTACAGGGCTGAAAACCTGCAGATTCCAATTGGGATGGATGACCATTTGCACCACACTGCGTGCAATAGAAGTGATATCAACTCAAGAGTTCAGTAGAAGATTTTACTATTTCTAATCTAATTTAGCGTGAAACTTATTATACGTTAAATTCGCACGGAGGGAGCTATATTGACGCAATAACGTAGGTATTGTTTTTATTTTATAACATGCTTTATTTTCACAGCAGTTTTCGTCCGATTTCCGCAATCATCGAAAACATTTATTTGTGAAATTGAAAGGTGAATGGGGTGCTGTAGCTCACAGTACGGGATAAATGATAATAAAAATAATGAAAATGAATAGCCTGCTGTACATTATTCACCTTATGGTTAACAAAAGTCTCTTCGACATAAATTGGTATTTGGAAATTTGTTGTGCAATGATAAATGGCTTATTTTTCCAACAATATCAGCAAATCTATTTATTGTCTTCCTGGCAACGAGGTAAAAGAAAAAGGAGGGAAGTTAAGCGAGGTAGTGATTTAACCAACTTTCGACGGAAGTCGCCATATTGAAAAGCCACATTAGTGACATTAGTCATGAATTCTTGTGTCAACATAGATAACCTTAATATACTGAAATGTGTGAAATTGAAAAGCCACGATAAAAAAATAGTGATTTTCAGTGTTAGAAAGGTTATTTATGAGTATTAGTATAAATTTAAGTTGATATTGAGTTGTACAATAGTGTTATAAAATTTTTGAATTAACCAAAATCTTATTTCAATTCTCTAACAACAAAAAATACCACCTTGAAAAGATGCATATTATGAGAGTTTTTTGTTTCCCCTAATCGAAAAATTGTATGTACTCCTCTGGTTTGTTTACGGAAGTCGGCCATATTCAGAAGCCACTTTGGTCGATGCTTCTTTATTCTGTTACGTTCTCTCCCATTTCTTTTTTACCTCGTTGTTTCCTGTTGTACTGGCGAAAGGCAATTTTATCTGCTACCAACTCAAAATATTATACAGATGATGAAATTAACCACTTTATTTATATGGTTGAAATAATACCCTTCTTGGTGTGCGTCATCGATTGTGACGTATATCCGGGTTTTCAGCATGTCGTTTATTTTATTTGCTATTTTGACATAAAGACAACCTTAAATTTTTTATTTTTTTTTCAATTTTTTTTTCGTAATGATACAAGTAACACTTAAAACTAAAAAAAAAAACTAATAACTTGAAGGTGCGACTTCTTGCCTTCTTGCTCATAGAAGAGAACATATGCTTCCCCACTGACTAAAGATTCCGACGATATTAATAAAATCATCAGGATCGAAATCAGCCAAATTAGAAAAGGCTATGAAATTAATAATTACTAGCTTCTTTTTCTAATTGAAAATACTGGAGAACTCTCAAAATGCTGAAGTTTTTCCGTATATCTAGGCATATTTTTGTATTATTTAAATAAATAAAAAATAAGATTGATATTCACTTTTCATAAATGAATATTGACCGTAAACAACTAAGTACAGACCTGTCGAGAACTGTCAGTGTGACAGTGGAAAAAGACGTAAGACACATTGCCGCTACGAAAGTTACGCCTTCATAATATTTTAATCTCGCGATTGATAGGTTGCGCTTGCGCGTAATCTAAACATCAACCAATCAAATTTTTGTAAGTCAAAGATTGGGGTTAACGTTTGTAATACTTTTAAAAGGTTCATTATTGTGATATTTTGATTAGGATTAATCACAGACCTGCCTTTTTCCCATTTCTTCCTACATAATGTGTTAGAGGGACATTAACAATCGAAGACGCACACCAAGAAGGGTATTTGGTTGGAAAATGACCGTGTTCTTCAAATACTTTACCCACACGTCTTTTTATGTCTAAGCCATAGAGATCCTTTCTTTATTCACGTTTATTTTCTAGTTTGTGTAATAATCTTAGTTTCATAAACTGTCAACGAAAACAAACAAAACACTTATACATATTATCAGGCATATTATAGACTTCAGTTCTTCAAACTTCAAAATCGAATGGCCTTTTTGTAATTGGCTATTTAGTTCCTGAAACATATAATCAGAACGTGGCTAGCTTCATGTTCAGGTTTGAGACGTATCTGTAGTGAAAGTTGCGAACATTTAGTAAGTAGATAATTCTTAATTTCCAGTTTTCTCATAAGTTATCCGGTTTAAAAACTGTTAAAATTAATGTTTGCAAAGTACTAATATATTTTAATAAAATACCAAAAACCGGATATCGGCCCCACTGGTGCCAAAACAATTAGGACACGACACTGGTCAAAAACATTAAAAAAATAATGAAAGATTAAAGTTCAATTTATTAACAATTCTTAAAATATCAGTATAAAATAACTAGAGGTAATCAGTACAATAAAATATAAATAGCGTATTGGTATATTTACAATAAATACGAAAAATATCGAAATGTCACTTAGAATAAAATATCAACATCAACATGAAAATTGTTTTGGAAAATAATAAGATTTGATAAGAAAATTTAGCAGATTTTTCATGAATAATATCTTATAGTTAATTACTTCTTCGTATTATTGATAACAAATATTTCTCTGCAGAATAGTAAGCTTTGTGTTACAGTAATAATTGTTAAGCCGCGCTTCCTCCTTGGGGTGCGTTACGTGCATTACCAGATTCCGCATCTTCAGCTCGGCTAACAGCGCATCCTATACAGCAAATACAAATAAGGAAGAATACAAATCCAGCTAAAGTTACAAAAACGATTGATAAGATGATTGTGAGATAAACAAATGCAAGCATATAGGTACTTTTTTTGCAATATCCTAAAGTACCAGGGACGTAGCTCGGGGGATATTCTTTGTAGACCCAATAAGCTCCTGAAAATTAAAAGAAAAAGTGGTTTTATCATATTTTCTGTTAAAATTCTTATAAAATTGGGAGCTTTCATCACCCTGTATTAGTTTTGTTCTTATTAGGATTGAACAGGAAAAAAGTTGGTCTTGCAAGTGAATTAATTTTTATTTTATTTTAATATCAAACTGCATCAACCACTGAGGGTTATTGGCAGTGGGGCAATACAAGTAACGAAGTAACATGGTTTTGGAGAAAAGATTAGTTTGGTTGAGGAACCCTAATACGTTTTCTATGTTGCAATTTTCATTCACTTGATCTCTAACTCTCCTTTAATACCGTGAAGTTCTCGTTGTAATTTAAATTTAGGACACTACACTGCAACTGAATTTAAAATCAATTATCTTTAAGAAAAGAGAGCACAAAGTTGATAAAGGCAAAGAGAATAAAATGGTTAAATGAATGCATGGACATATTAGAGAATGATAATAAAAATAATGTAAAATTATATCAATATATAAAGAAACAAAATAGAAAACCAACTACAATAAATATCAAAGGAAAAGAGTGGAGTCAATATTTCAAGAATTTATTAACGGAAGAAGATGGGGAGTATGAAGAAGATGATATGACTGATAATGATACAGGGATAGAATACGAAGAAAAACCGACCGAAGAGGAATGTAACAACATAATTAATAAATTGAAATACAACAAAGCAGGAGGGACAGACGAAATAATAAATGAGCTGATAAAATATGGAGGAGATGCCCTAAGACATAAAATATTTAAAATCATGGAAAGAATATGGGAATCAGAAACAATGCCGAAAGAATGGTCTACGGGTATGATTATACCAATAATGAAGAAAGGAAATCGTAATATTTGTAGCAATTATAGAGGAATTAGTTTACTCAACAGTGTATATAAAATACTAACAACGATAATAAATGAAAGACTAAAAAAGGTAATCGAATCAAAAATAGGGGAGTACCAAAAAGGTTTTCGGAAAGGAAAATCAACAGTAGATGCCATACATACTATAAATCAGGTAATTGAAAAATGTTATGAACACAATGTTGGAGTCCAAATGCTATTTATTGACTTCAAGCAAGCTTTCGACAGCCTGAAACGGAGGACAATCATAAAGGATATGGAACAATTAAATGTACCTCAAAAGATCATACGGTTGGTGAAAATGACGATGAAAGATTCTAGGGCAAGAGTAATGACAAGGGAAGGTCCATCGGAGGAATTTGAAATAAATGCTGGAGTAAGGCAAGGAGATGGGTTGTCAGCGGTATTATTTAACATAGCAGTGGATGGCATAATTAAGACTTGTAATATCAGTGGAAGCATAATTAATAAATCAAAACAAATAGTGGCATATGCTGATGATTTAACCATAATAGCTAGAGACCGAAAGAGTCTTGAAGAAACATTGGAGAAAATTGTAAAGGAGGCGGGAAAAAGAGGACTAAGAATAAATCAGGAGAAAACAAAATATATGGAAATGAAAAGAAAGAAGGAAGTCTACCAACCAGAAACAGTAAAGTTAAATGAATTCAGTTTTGAAATTGTTAATACCTTTAAGTATCTGGGAACAATTATTAGTAACAAAAACGACACAAAAATCGAGATAAGGCAAAGAATTCAAGCGGGGTATAGAGCATATAATAAATTTAAAAACATCATGCAAAGTAAGAGAATAAGCCGAGCAACAAAATTAAGAGTCTACAGGACGGCGATAAAACCGGTAGTTACATATGCGGCAGAAACTATTAGATTGACAAATGAGGACGAAGAGCAACTAAGGATATATGAAAGAAGAATAATTAGAAAAATTTATGGACCAGTCAAACTAGGGTATAACGAGTACCGAAGACTTATGAATTATGAAATTAGAAATATATTAGAAAATGAGGACATAGTAAACACAATTAAATCAAAAAGGATTCGTTGGTATGGACATGTTAAAAGAATGGGGAAAGGACAGGAGGTGAGGAGAATTACAGAATGGAGACCGAATGAGGAAAGATTACCAGGAAGACCAAAAATTAGATGGGAAGATCAGGTTGTGAAAGATATAAAAATTTTAGGAGTACAAGGCGGAGAGAGACAGATGCTGGACAGAAAGAAGTGGAGAACAATTGTTGAAACTGCAAAAACCTCTAATAACTATGTGACTATATAACTTTCCCAGCGGAAAGGTGTATGAACCCATGAGAATCTCAGCGAACCCAAATTTGGGGGGGGGGGGGGTTCCAATATTTGTGGTCAGGCAGTATTTGGATTTGGTGAGTTCCTCTTGGAGGTAAGTGATTTTACGCAGGGCTCTGACCATATTATCTACTACGAGGTAACATTCATAAACAGTATGTGATCCGCTTACTATAATATAACATGCTTGTATTCAACTTGTAATGTATGTTCCAGTCTTGCAGCTGAATTCTGAATTATTTATCTTTAACCGAGATGACGGACCAGTTATTTTTTCTGCACTTCCACATTATGAGTATCAAATGAAAGGGCATGCCGAGGAGAACGGAAGGGCAACTTTGTTATGTCAATAGGTACATCAGGATGTTTTGGAATAGAGCCGTTGAGTCCAGCCGATTGCCAACTTCATATTTAATCCAAATCAATATAGTATGGTTCATTCAATAGCCTTTTTGGTGTGCGTCATCGATTGTTAATGTCCTTTTAACACATTACGTAGGGAGAAATGGAAAAAAGGCAGGTCTGTGTTTAATCCTAATCAAAATAATGAACCGTTTAAATGTATTACAAACGTTAACCCTAATCTTTGATTAAACAAAAATTTGATTGGTTGATGTTTAGATTACGCGCAAGCGCAACCTATCAATCAGGCATTCAAAATACTATGAAGGCGTCCCTCTCGTAGCGGCAATGTGTCTTATGTCTTTCTCTACTGTCCCACTGACAGTTCTCGTCAGGTTTGTACTTTGTTGTTAACAGTCAATTATTATTGGAACTTAAGTTCTTTACGTCAGGTTAGGTTTGAGCGACCGGGGTTCGCACGCAAAAGATCTGACCGTTACGTTACGTTATGTTACGTTGCTTCGTTATGTACCTTGCTTGCGTGCGTGTGCTCTCTCCTGAGTCACTCTCTCGTTCACGAAGCAGCGATATGCTTCGGCTGGGTATCGTTCCCGGGCCGCCCGTGTAGCAGGCGAGCATTCTACCACTGAACCACCGATGCTACATTAATATTCTATGCAAAGCTGGTATTCGCAGTGCTGGTGATCTACTTGAATTTGTTCGGATAAATTTTTACTATTATTTCCATAATTTTTTTTGCGCGATTGATCTTTTTTGTTTATTTACAGCATCGGTTGTCAGAACGGTAGGTTGTGTTTACTGGTTTCTAAGTTTAACACGTCGGTAGGTGATTTACTTACCGTTCAGACGTCGAAAAGTAATAAATAGCATAAAAACAATTTCACCAAAATGCAAAATAATTATATTTTAAACCAATCGAGAATTATAAATGTCACTTTTGACATTTCGTTCATTTCGAAGAAATTTAAATTATTTTATTCGGAATTTATTTCAATACGATCGCGCAAAAAATGGTATAAGCATCTCGAACGTTAAGGGTAATTACAACGTTTGCATGTAGAATCCTCTCGTAAAATTGGACAAAATGATGTGAGGATTAAGGGGTCTAGCACATTTACTTTTCGAAATACAGGAAGTTGAAATTTTGAAAACTTGAATGTTTTAATTCGATAACTTCAAAATGGATAGATAAATTGATTTGACATTTGGCAGGTTGTTTTCAAATGTTAAAGGGCATATTTTGATAGAAATAGTAGTTTGTGCAACTAGTGTGGATATGATGGCCATATCGCACGAGGACGAAGTTTGAGCACGATGCCGTAGGCGGAGAGCTCAATCGTTCAAGTGCGATATGGACAATCCACACGAGTCGAACAGCATGTTTTTTCTACGTGCCACTTAAAAAATCTAGAGAATAAAAATTTCTATAAACTGTAATATAATTTCAAATTAAAAATTTAACAATTCAATTTTATCTTTCCACTAATTTTTTTGTGGTAAACGTACAGTTCTTGAATGTCCAATTTGTATAATGCTACGGTTTCCCTTTTTAAATATACGATGCTGTTATAAGTAGATGCTGCCAGTCGGACTCCCTCATGAAGGGTACCGTACCATTATCTATAATAATGAATATTCTGCTAAATATTTTAAACGTCTACCTGTTGTCGTTATTAATATCAAGCAGAATAATTATTTAAAAATAAAATTAACAATAGAAAAAGCTTCTTCACAGGGAATCGAACCCGGGTCTACCTCGTGAGAGTCTGGTTTGCTTGCTACTCGACCACCGAGGAATATGCAAATTGTTTATCTATAACGTCAG
>CAJUYG010001102.1:71129-89111 GCA_910591675.1 Galerucella calmariensis
CAGATGTATTACATAATTTTTGCTTAAAAGGAACTAAAGTTCCTACCATTGTCCTGCGACACGTTCTACCTTTTAATTTTTAATTTATTAATTTGTTTACCTTGTATGTATGCAAACGCGCTTGCGCCGATATTGTCGACTTAACAGCGTTTGAAATGTGCGTTCGAACAACAATTCAGCTCAGCTAAGAATTCTGTAGTTAGCTAAGCTAAGCCGGTGGGTAGAAAAAAAGCAACTAATGACATGCAATAAAGCCATAAAAGTATTAGCTGTGACAGGGTCGTATTTATTTTTTTAGCTAATAATAAATTATTACCTCAAAACTCTATTAGACTTTTGGTTATTATTATCTTATCAAGCAAAATAATTATTTAAAAATGAAATTAACAATAAAAAAACTTCTTCACGGGGAATCAAACCCGGGTCTACCGCGTGAGAGTCTGGTTTGCCTACTACTCGACCACCGAGGAATATGCAAATTGTTTATCTATAACGTCAGATGTATTACATAGTTTTAGCTTAAAAGGAACTAAAGTTCCTACCGTGTGTCCCGCGACACGTTATACCTTTTTATGGAAAGTGAATATTAATCTTATTGATATATATGTTTAAATAATAAAAAAATATGCATAGATACACGGAAAAGCATCAGCATTTTGAATGTTCTCAACTATTTTCAGTTATAAAAAGAAGCTGGTAACTATCAATTTCATAGCTTTTTCGAATTTGGCTGAATACGATCCTGATGATTTTATTTATCAAATTTAAGGTTAGTTATATGTCAAAATAGCAAATAAAATAAACGACATGCCCAAAAACCCATATATACGTTACAAACGATGACGCACGCAAGAAGCCTATTGCATGTACCATACATCAAATTTATTAAGTAAAAGATTAGGGTTAACGTTTGTAATATATTTGAACGGTTCATTATTATGATATTTTGATTAGGATTAATCACAGACCTGTCTTTTTCCCATTTCTTCCAACGTAATGGGTTAGAAGGACATTAACAATCGATGACGCACACCAAGAAGGGTATTATATGAACTCTAGTACTAATGTACAATCGTTAACATTGGCTATTGATTGGCTGGCTGCGTTTTAGTTCGTATATTTTCAGGGGCTCTTGGTTGCTTCTGCTCACTACTAAAATTTAACCTTTAAAAATCTTATAAAAAAAAACAAGGAAAATGGATTGAAATTATAATGGTTGGTTAATAAAAAATCAAGTACACAAAATACCTACATTAAATTGTTCAATAGAGTTTACGTGAACGTTGATAGTTGTGAAATAAAACAATATTATATTATAGCAAGTTGTTTTTTATTCTAAAATATAAAATGAATACATCTCAACTAATCAATGTCGTTATTAAAAAATATAAAATTTGTAATATTTAATAATTAGAAAAATGTATATATTAAGAGCAATTAAGATCACATTGAGTTAATAAAATAACTGATATAACCTTGTATACCCATAAATATACATTATTTCAAAGTTATTGTAATATTATGTGAACATAAAAATAAAACGTCATAAACAGGGACGGTCAAAAATGAAAAAAAATTTTTTGACGACGTACATTTCAGACACCGGTGAAATTACTCGACTCAAAATTCACCTGTAGGTGTTTGGATGAATACTCCTAAGAGTGTGGTAAGCAAAAGTCCAATTAAAAATATAATCGATGTTTTGAAGCAAGCCTCTTAAACAAGTACGCAACTGACCTTTATCAAATGTTAATAAGTAAAACGACGTTTTTAAAACCACCAAAATTTAAAATTCATCAAATGTCGATTAAAATCTATAACTGGATGTTGCGATATTAAGTGAATCAAACTGTATATTAAATACATTGAACTATATTACGCCTAGGTTGTTTATTTAAAATTCAATAGTCTGCAAAAAGCAATTTCTTATTTCATACTTTTTTCAGTAGTCGGAATTTAGTTTTAGTTTTACTGGTCAAGTCTGAAATGCATAAGCTAGAAATTCGTGTTCCTATTATTTATAATTGCTCTTAATAAAACACTGTTATTCTTCTCTTCCTTTATTCAAGTCTTCATTTTCTGCTGATTCTAATTCAACATCGCAGTTCGCACAGCATTTGCTGGCACAATACAAACAACAGGCACAGCAAAGCAAGACTCCAATAATACCTAACGCTATTACGGACAATACGATTGTAATGTAAACAAAAGCGTATAAGTAGGCTGTTTTTTGACAGTATATTATATCGGCCGGATTGTAGCTGGGTGGGTATTCTTTATAAACCCAGTATGCTCCTGAAAATATATTTTAAAATAATTATTAAAATGAATAGGAGAAAGTTGTGTTGATTTATTATCAGATTTGGTTAATACTCATGCTGATTAAAAGATAGATGAAACGGTGTACCGAATTTATGAAGAGAAAATCTGTTACGGAGACTGAATAATTATAGAGAAGTTATAGGACGCAATATGTGTGTATGTATGTATGTAGCTTGGGGTGACATACACTGAGGCCTAAAAGATCTATTGTGCCCCCTTACTTCTACTTGGTTGCTGAGGATGGTCCTTAGTCCTATTTCCCGGAGGAATTTTAGGATGTCTGCAGGCTTCAACTTAGGTAAGTGTTCCTCTTCTATCCAGTAATCTCCCAGGTGCTGTGCTCCAGGATTCTGAAGTGCTGTGCAGTTGGAAAGTATGTGGATGGAGGTTTTTTCTTCCATGCTACAAAATCTGTATTCTTCTTCCTCCACTATTTTGAGCTTTTTCAGGTGCCCATTCAGGCGACAATGTCCCGTTAGGATCCCTGTTAAAAATCTTAGCGCAGTTTTACTTTGACTTATGCATTCATTTGATCTCAACAGCTTGTAGTCACCTAGAAGAGTCTTTGATTGTATAAGCCCTACTAGATCTTTCCAATGGTAAGATCTTCTCCTTTTCTCGGCTCTACCTATTTCTTCCAATAATACATTGGGGCTGATTCCGCAAAAGGGTTCAGGCCCCCAGAAAGGTATTTCAGTCTCCCTATTTGCTCGTTCATCTGCTATTTCATTTCCTTCTATTCCAGTGCGCCCTGGAATCCATAGTAAGCTCTCGCCTAGTTTGACTAGGCATTCCCACACCATTTTGGAGCTGATTACACAAGAGCTCAGTGCTTTAATAGTGCTTAACTGTCCGACATTATGATAATCCTTTGTCTTCTGTATCATATAGGACGCAATAAGTGGAGTACAAAAAATTTATTGAATAATAAAGGAAAGGATGTTTTAAAAAGGGAAAGAAAGAAGCAAAGAAATAAACTGCCAAGCAAAATTTGTATTATTTTTTCAAGATAAATAATGATAAAAGGATGGTGCGATTATGAGATTTATAAATTAAAATAGAAAAGTCAAGTAGCTATACTTATCTGTGCGACGCTGAACCATGCATAGTATACTTTAGTCTGGACGGTCTCCAGAAAAACCGCATGTAAACCAAGACCACACGTGATCTATTCTAATTCGGCTGCGTATTGGACGACTCGCATTGGAAGTTAGCAGTAGGGAAATTGAATACTCCCAGCCTATTCACTTGCCTAGGCCATTCAATATTCACGTGATTTTATTTTCGTGCGGTTTTTCCTGAGATCGAAACTGACTTAAGGAACAAATTCATTACATTATTATATCGTGTCCTGTGCTAAAATTATTGGTGCAGGAAGAGATTCTAGAAAATATAAAATAAAAACGATGCAAAAGCAATAATTGCCAAAAACAAATTATAGATACTTATTATCTATTACGTTCATGAGAATGTAATTCTACTCGAGTTACATTCTTTAACGTAAATTAATATTGATTACCATAGGTATTTTATACACAGTCATCAATTGCCATTATCACTAAACAGACTGATCATTTGAATAGCAATTTTGAAAACGTAAACGATGAATGTTGACTTCTCAGGGGACCAAAACATGTCTGAAATGTATTTACGAGAGAAGTAAAAAATCCTCTTTTTTGATTATAGCCTGCAGCACGTTTTTTTTGAAAAATCACTTATGATGATACATCGTTGTATTCGACTTAATGTTTTAGAAACGTAGTGCAGGTCTGTGCAAATCTTTCTCTTTGTTGTTTGCGTATAAGGTAATTCGCTTCCCGGTGCTCATTTGCTACATATCGGCCTTGTAACGTAATAACTAACATTGGTGAGATTTTGAGTTTTGATTTTCATCACATACCACTAAATTAGCATCTATAGATTGATACCGTGAGATTATCTAAACTACAAACCATAGGCGTGCCTAAAGGGGGGGCAGGGTGGTCCATAATCGATCCACCCCAATTCCTCAAAATATCAATCTATTAAAAACATTTTATAATTTTGAAATTTTAACGTTCTTTAAATAATACGAGGAAGCAGTTTTTTATTCTTAAAATGAATTGCGAGAAATTGAAAGGCGGTAATATGCAAAAGCAATGTTTCGGCGGGCACGGCTCTTTGTTTTTTCGTCTCCCCTAATGAAAAAGTCTGCGCATGCCTATGCTACAAACAATATAAAACGTTTAAACAAACTGATTAATTGAAAGTCTACTCATAAAAATAAATACACTGTAAAATTTACTGACTACAAAGACGAGAGCATTTGTGGAATAGGTTAGGTATATCAGTCCAGTTTTCGTGATATTGTTCAATCAGCATAATTTCTACTTTTCTACTATATCAATTCATGTGTTCCATCCAAAACGTCAAAATAGGTGCCTTTATTTCGCACCAAATACCGTAACACGCTTAACGTTATTAACGTATGGATCAAAGTGCGCATGCTTATACAGATCGTGAAAAGTCTATTCGAGACATACGATTTACACAAGTAGGTACCTTCGACTGGGAAAATATTAGAAAAACTACTTGAGAAGAGAGAAGAATAATTGTTCGCAGTCAGCGTTGGGCGTGTGTTCAGTTTCAGCTTCCAACCTGATATGAAAGCAGCGTTTCCAGTTAACTTTTAACACCGGATAACGCCGTATTTGATGGGAGAAAATCGAGAATGATAATATTATTGACTTTTGAAAGTGAGATCAACACAAATAAGAATACCTAAATAATATAGTTCAAGAAAAAATTTGGACAAATTACAATCTGCAATAAATAAAATCTATACACTGCTTTCGATTTAACAATTATTGGTATTTAACATTGTTGTCGACAAAAATTGGGAATAACTTTTACAGATAAGTACATTTGGCAACAGCGGTTGAAATAGGGGGCACTGAACACACGCTCATTGCTGACTGCGCACAATTATTTTTCTCCCTCTTTCAAGTAGTTTTTCTAATATTTTTCTTGTCTTACTTGGAATGGACTATACTTTCCTGTTTTTTTTCTCAATTACGTCACGTATCAGTAGTAGCATGACAAATAGCATATAGTAATAGGTATAGGTATTTATTTTTATTTTTTAATAAATTTTTACATCGTTAATTGCTCGAAGATCAACTAATTGAAATTATTTGAACAATTTTACCGACAATAGTTTGAAGTGAGTTTTTATTGCAATTAATCCTTTATAAACATTAGATAATTTATATTCTAGTTGAAATTGATAATCCTATAATTACAATTAACACAATTGGGCATTAATAATATCGATCTTATGAATATTCAGATCTCAATAATGTTGAATTGGATTCTTTTATTAATGAAATAAATCGTTTCAATTTTCGTTTATTAAACGTAGATAATCGTTGTGCCTTTAATTAAGTGTTTTCAGTTTTTCAAATTATAAATATCCACGCCCATAATCCACTTTTTTGCTGGTTCATTTTACTGACGCACTAAAATCATCTTTTGTCTTTGTGTAAATTTCAGCTTGTGAAACATATTTTTTCCACACACATTTTAGTGTGGAAAATAATGTTCCGCACCGTGTGGAATTATATCAAATATAATATATCAAATTAATAATAAGCTGATATATTATGGTGGTTGCAAAAAGCAACAGATCCAAAATTACAGCCATTCAACAAGCAACTAGCATCTGCTATAAATTTAAGTAATGCAAATAATTGTACTTTCACAATAAATTAAAATATAAATAATTAGGTATTAGATTAGAACTATTATTGTTAATAATATATTACTTTATGTTTACTTTATCAATAATCTAATAAAATATGTTTCTAAATAAACTATAAGCACTTATAATCAGATAAAAATATCTCAACTTTTGATTAGTTCTGTTGACTTTCCTCACGCTCGTAGAAAAACTATTGCACCTAACACTTGCGGAAAATGTTTTTCCGCACTCGGCTGTACTCGGCAGACTCGTGCGGAAAAATTCATTTTCCGCACTTGTTAGGTAAATAGCTGTTTACGCTATGAAATTTATGAAAAAATTTTTTTACTCATAATAAAATTACTCAATTTTTTAAAAATGTTATTGGCCTCGTGCGTTAAAGTGCATTAATCCGGCCATGATGCAGTTTTAGTAGTATACGAGTGTAAGTGGTTACAAATATTTGGAAACCTACCTAAAATAAGGAAAACCATTTCTACGGTATACAAACTAGATTCCATATAACCAACTTGAAAATGTCTCAGTATATGTTCTCTCATGTAGGTTATAATTTTCGTAACTAGTCCAACAGCTCCTAAAAAAAAAATAGAACATTTAATAGTTATTTATGCAACAAATGCACAAAGTGGTGCTTTTTTTACGAATGAAATAAATGACCATGAGCTGCAGGCGAATGCGTCAATTCCAAGCCAAAAAAGTCTTATTTAGACTGCTCAAAATGGATTTAAAATGGCGTAAATTTGTATAAAATGACAGATGAATGCAATAAAGAACTAGCTTTTCCAGTAACTAGAGTTTTCCTCCTACCCCTATAGAAAGTACACACTTTCCTCCCTCAAATCAGGGAAGAAAGTATTTTTCCTCCTCCTCATTTCAAGTAAGTTGTAAACGATGAAACTTGTGAATTCATTATATTTATATTGTTTCCATAATTTCATCGTTTACAACTTACTTGAAATGAGGGAGAAAAAGTATGAGTTTCCTCCCTGATTTGAGGGAGGAAAGTGTGTACTTTCTATAGGGGTAGGAGGAAAAAACTTTTACTAGAGAAGAAATAAATACATTCTTAATGGAAACCCCCGATGATGCTTTTTTATTAATGAAGGTAAGAAATGAAATCCCATGCAAATAATTTAATTTTTGATATAAAATATCCATAGGTAGTCCTTGTTATTGGAATTTCTCGAGCATGTCGATGTGATGAGCTTATTAAAATGACTATGGATGATATTGAAGAGAAAGACAATCTTTTAGTCATAAATATCCACACTTCAAAAACGTATAAACAATGAACTTTCGTTATCAATACTACAACAGGTAACGGCCCAAAGTTTGTTCAAATCGTTAAAAAGTATATCTGTCTATGTTATAAAACTGAGCATAAACGATTGTTGGTATGCTTTAAAGCAGGCAAATGTATAAATCAAGTGGTTGGCAAAAATAGTATATCCAAAATACCACAAAAAATTGCAGAATATCTCAATCTTCCAAATGCCAAAAATTACACAGGGCACAGTTTCAGAAGAACTTCAGCAGGTTATGTAGAACAATCTTACACAAAAAAAAAGAAAAATTTCTGATCAAATTATGGGAAATAATGTATTACCTGAACTTGATCAAAATCAGCCTAGCACTTCTAGAAGTTACCACCATTACAATGTGCTAAGCGAAATTATTTCAAATACTAAAGCTCCTGTTCAAACCCTATCTTCTTCCAATGGTGTTCATATAAGTGCTGCTCAAAACTGCACATTCAATATTAACATAAATAATTCTAAAAGAAAAGAAAGACGGAAGTCTACCAACCAGAAACAGTAAAGTTAAATGAATTCAGTTTTGAAATTGTTAACACCTTTAAGTATCTGGGAACAATTATTAGTAACAAAAACGACACAAAAATCGAGATAAGGCAAAGAATTCAAGCGGGGTATAGAGCATATAATAAATTTAAAAACATCATGCAAAGTAAGAGAATAAGCCGAGCAACAAAATTAAGAGTCTACAGGACGGCGATAAAACCGGTGGTTACATATGCGGCAGAAACTATTAGATTGAAAAATGAGGACGAAGAGCAACTAAGGATATATGAAAGAAGAATAATTAGAAAAATTTATGGACCAGTCAAACTAGGGTATAACGAGTACCGAAGACTTATGAATTATGAAATTAGAAATATATTAGAAAATGAGGACATAGTAAACACAATTAAATCAAAAAGGATTCGTTGGTATGGACATGTTAAAAGAATGGAGAAAGGACAGGAGGTGAGGAGAATTACAGAATGGAGACCGAATGAGGAAAGATTACCAGGAAGACCAAAAATTAGATGGGAAGATCAGGTTGTGAAAGATATAAAAATTTCAGGAGTACAAGGCGGGGAGAGACAGATGCTGGACAGAAAGAAGTGGAGAACAATTGTTGAAACTGCAAAAACCTCTAATAAATTGTAGATAAACAGCAAGGAAAACGTGGGCTGACCCCCCACAAGACACAGGGTCAACAGAGCTCAATTTGAGCGGCTACAACTCCAACCGGAGTGTATAGCCTTGTATATAATTCTAAAATATAGTTAAACAATACTATGTACTTAACTGTATAACATATATTGATAAATTTGTTAAATAAATAATTCTTGTGTTCTTAATTATATTCGTTACCTATTTGTGTCGAAAATAAATTTTCAAAAAAAGGTGGGTAGGAGGAAAAATCATATGTATCACATGGGAGTAAAGTGCCTTTTCCTCCCTTGGATGTTTACTGCCCGACGCGAAGCGGAGTGGCACTTTCCTCCCTAGTAATACAAATAGCTATTATTGATTTTTTGTTTTTTGCATGATCGTAGAAAAAAACTTGGTGAATGTGCGTATATATATCTACTATTTAAATTTTTTCGATTCTCCGTTTAACGTGAAGTTGCAATCGTATGCGCGAACTTGCTGTCAAAACCAGCGCCATATTCTAAAATTAACATTCGACTTCAAATTAGCGAAACCTTTTCACATTTTGTAGGTTAGCACAAAATTAGATTACCAAAATGTAACACCAACAAGACATGGTTTTAGATCAAATAAAACACACAACACTCATAGATAAACTAACCAAACGTCTTAAAATATTCAAAATTCAAAAATATTCGACAATAATTGATGGAAACACAACCTCCAATGTCATCATAAAATGGCTGTCGGAATGAAACTGAATGAAACATCGTTTGTAACGAAAATGGCATGAAACGGTCGTTACGCGGTAACATGGATAAACAAGACCGATTTTGATCCCTAAGCAAGGAAGTTGGCAAAGGTCACGTGGCTTCTTCTGATGTGAAACGGAGTCTAGCAGCTTGGAAAGACCGACGATGAAAGATGCATTGAAAACCCATTCGAAGTTGGCGATTTTTAATAATAAATTATATGACGTTTGTTTTTTCTTCCTTTAATCAAGAGCTGGTTTAAAATCCAAATAAGTTGATGCCAGAAAATCAGATTGAAATATTATTAATGGAATAAGAAGATACCTTTACATGAAAAAATTAAATTGAGAACTGCTAGATCCGAAACTTAATACTTCACCTGTTAACAGGCAAAGAAGATGTGAACATTTAATATTGGAAAGTTTGTTGTCGTTAATTGAGAGGGACGTCAAATTTATATAAAAATTCGTTATTGAACGGAAGGGTGTTTCCATGGTTTCTGCGTACACTGTTTAGTTAATTATTAGAAGACTCAATTAGGGCAATTAATTAAGTTTCAAGTTGGTAGTTTGAAATTAATACGAGATTTTTTAATACACTTTCAATAATATTTGAATATAAAGTTTGAAGCCAACATCTGAATCGATTATTTCATACCAAAATAAGGATAGCAGTAGCTATGCTAGGCTCACAACGCAGCTTTACGAATTATAGCAGGCACATTTCGTTCAACACCAATTGAGAGTCTATACAGAGTAGTGAATGAACCATCGCTTGAAGAATGTATCTAAGTCTAGTGTACGCGGCCAGAATAAAGCTAAGCACATCCAGCCCCACACGTCACAATTGCGTTACAGAAACCTTCTCCATTCTATTTCTAAAACCAAGAGCTTCCAAACCTTTTTATGTACGAATCAAAAGTTACCTGACAAAGCTTAACTACACACTTCCAGAATGCTTCCTTAACGAATCTACTTCAACAGCTCCCTAGCAAATTCAAACTCCAGCCTGTATCACACGCCTTTCATCCCTTGATAAATATTCTGTAAATAGCAACACGATCCAAGCAAGTCTCAAGCGTATACTAGCAAATTTCCACAATTACCTTCAGGTCTACCCTGGTGCCTCAAAGTTCTCAGACAAGGTTGGAGCAGCGGTATTGACTAAAAATTCAGCCCATATGTTCAAGTTCCCAACAACTTACTCTTTTTACTCCACTGAGCCATGGCAACGAAGAAGCAGACAAATATGCGAAACAAGCTACATAAAATGGAAACAACTCATTTATCATTGTCGATGTTAAAAGTGCAGTTAATGCTCAAGTGGAGAGTGCATGAGAAAACCGGTGGAAAAGTGCAAAAACTAAGCTAAACGAAGTCAAAAAGTCAACAAAACCATGGCCTATATTATCCGAAAATCACCGTGATCAAGTGCTTCTAACCAAACTACGCTCAGGACACACTTGGTTAATACACAGTCATCCTTTCAGCAACGATCCTAAACCAAAGTGTGACTATTGTAATGAAACGCTGTCAAGCACCTTCTCATTCAATGTCGACAATTAATGGCGAAGCGACAGCAGGAGCAGCTTCAATCATGTGAATTAGCGGACTAACTAGGGCTTTCAGATAATGTGCAAAAATTAATCAAAACTGAATCTTATCTGATTTTTTTTTTGTAACTTTTGTCCGGTGCACATGAATTCCCGTCAGGTTCCTTAATGACCAATATAATACACATGAGTTCCCGTCAGACACTTGCAGGTATCTTAATCCCGCATTCGAATTGCCGTCCAGTTTATTTAATCTGTTCTGTTATCGGGACTGTTTTAATAGTTTACCCTGGCGGGGTTAGGTTAGGTGTTTTATTATTCCTGAAATAAATGTACAAATACCTTTACCATTTAAATTATTTTATATTTCCTCAATCTCCTTAATTTTGTGTTTATCTTGTTGCACAAAATTCGGCTCCTAATTTTGGTGTTCTTACTCGTATTCAGGTAGAAAATGACCGCTGCACGCAACTCATCCCTGCCCAAATAAACACCTTTTAAACAGGTCAGTTTTCACCAATGACGGGAACTCGCGTGACAGCTTAACGTAGCCTAATTAGGACACCGGTGGAGTGGTTATCCTGACGGGAATTCGTGTGCGTCCCTTTTGTCTACCTCAATGACGCTAATGACCTCCATGGCATCTCCATGGTCGATGCATATCAATAATAAAAAAAATACTTCTTATATAACTTACTTACCTGTAGCTATGAGAAACAATGGTATGTTTTCTTCAACTGGACAGTGATGGACACCTAGAATACCAATTATGAACATAGCTATGTATAGTATGACAGAGATTAGTAAGGTTATCTTGAATCCAGCTGAAAAGAAAACGTTTGTTAATATTTTCATTTTAAAATTATTTTGTCTACAGTTATAGTTTGTCTCAAAGTCAATCGTCTTAGGTTTTGTCAGCAATCACCTAAATTCGACCATTTACAACCTCCTTAAAAATAATTTTACTTGCAATGAAACCCAACAACAGTCAAGTGACAAAGCAAGGGCGGGCCAATAAGTTTTCTATCGGGTGTATGATGGTTGCATTGAATTCATTTGGCAGTAAACTCTATTTAGTATTATGAGTCATCATTAATTTTTGGAACTTTAGTTCTTTACGTCAGGTTATGTTTGAGCGACCGGGGGTCGCGACGCAGAAGATCTGACCGTTACGTTACGTTGCTTCGTTATGTGCCTTGCTTGCGTGCGTCTGCTCTCTCCTGAGTCTCTCTCTCTCTCGTTTACGAAGCAGCGATTCATATGCTTCGGCCGGGAATCGAACCTGGGCCGCCCGCGTGGAAGGCGAGCATTCTACCACTGAACCACCGATGCTATATTAAAATTCTATGCAAAGCTGGTATTCGCAGTGCTGGTGATCTACTTGAATTTGTTCGAATAAATTTTTACTATTATTTCCATAATTTTTTTGCGCGATGGATCTTTTTTGTTTATTTACAGCATCGGTTGTCAGGACGGCAGGTTGTGTTTACTGGTTTCTGAGTTTAACACGTCGGTAAGTGATTTACTCACCGTTCAGACGTCGAAAAGTAATGTATAGCATAAAAACAATTTCACCAAAATGCAAAATATATTTTAAGCTGATCGAGAAGTATAAATGTCACTTTTGACATTTCGTTCATTTCGAAGAAATTTAACAGCCATTTGCACCGGTCTTAGTTAAGTTGTGGCTAAGTTTTAATTACTAGTTAAATTAAAATGTTCCTTGCACCATGACATTTATTCTTGAGTTAACGCTATAATTAATAGTTAAATCTAATCCACAGATAAGGTAGGGTTTAAGATATATAATTATTATTAATTAAAGTTATGTCAATATGACAATCAACTGAAGTACTTGGAGAATTTGCGAGATAAATTCCTATTTCAATAAAATATCGATTTAATGAATTTTGAAAAAGATGAAGATGACCTGGAAATCTTGGAAGATATCAGAGGGAAAATTACTTTTAAGCAACAACTTTTAGAAAAAGATTTCTTTTTATTTGTGTATAGTCGTTTTAAAACATCTATAGATCTGTAGCTATCTGATTGAGCATTAAACTCCCCCTGAATCTTTGTCCAGGCCTGTCCCTTATCCTTCTAGCTTAACGCACCTGTTTCCTTGCATTCTATTATGTGCTTGTAGGTAGGCACTTTCTTATTAAATTTAAGCACATTATTTTCTCATTTTGAAAGAAATTTGTTGATCTTTTTCTCTTTCCGCTCATTTTGAAAACTCCTACCTTTTCTTTGGGTAATTTTACAAATATAAATATCTAATAGTTGTCATATTTGACACCACTATTACCAACAAAATTGCTGTTTTTCAAATTATTCCTAAATGTCAAGATACCAACTTGCACCTAACAAATAATTTACTAACCGGTACCTTAACCACAAATGGTGCAAAACACTTCACTTTTAATCAATGGTTAAAGTTAATCATGAGTTACTAAAGCCAAACAACCGGTGCAAACAGCAGTAAATTATTTTATACGGAATTTATTTCAATACGATCGCGCAAAAAATAGTATAAGCATCTCGAACGTTAAGGGTAATTACAACGTTTGCAAGTAGAATCTCTCGTAAAATTGGACAAAATGATATGAGGATTAAGGGGTCTAGCACATTTACTTTTCGAAATACAGGGTGTTGAAATTTTGAAAACTTGAATGTTTTAACTCGATAACTTTAAAATGGACGGATAAATTGATTTGACATTTGGCAGGTTGTTTTTAAATGTAAAAAGGCATATTTTGATAGAAATAGTAATTTGTGCAACTAGTGGGGATATGATGGCCATACCGCACGAGGACGAAGTTTGAGCACGACGCCGTAGGCGGAGAGCTCAATTGTTCAAGTGCGATATGGACAATCCACACGAGTCGAACAGCATGTTTTTTCTACGTGCCACTTAAGAAAAAATCTAGAAAATAAAAATTTCTATAAACTAATATAACTTCAAATTAAAAATTTAACAATTCAATTTTATGTTTCCACTAATTTTTGTGTGGTAAACGTACAGTTCTTGTATAATGCTACGGTTTCCCTTTTTAAATTTAATATACGATGCTGTTATAAGTAGATGTTGCCAGTCGGACTATCTCATGAAGGGTACCGTACCATTATCTATAATAATGAATATTCTGCTAAATATTTCAAACGTCTACCTGTTGTCGGTATTAATATCAAGCAGAATAATTATTTAAAAATAAAATTAACAATTAAAAAAAAACTTATTCACGGGGAATCGAACCCGGGTCTACCGCGTGAGAGTCTGGTTTGCTTACTACTCGACCACCGAAGAATATGCAAAATTGTTTATCTATAACGTCACATGTATTACATAATTTTTGCTTAAAAGGAACTAATGTTCCTACCGTGTGTCCCGCGACACGTTCGAAAACACTTGTCATGAGGCAAAGACGCAAAGCTAATTGTGAAAAATATGTATGATTGTTTTGAAGTAAAGAATTCGTTAAGCAAGAAGCTTTAAAAGAAGCCTGCTTTTTTACAAAGACCAATATCCTCTATAAAAGACATTATTAACAGTGAAAAATAAAGTGGAAGAAGAAAACGTAGTGATTTTCAATCTCTTCGTCTGGATAGGCCAACAGGATATAATAAGTAGAAAAATATACTCCTTCTATGAATGCCAGTTTGTTCCTATATAGTATTAAATGCTTATATTTATATTATTATTATTTATATTTACATATTTCGTTTTGCGCCTGCCGGTTGGCTGCTTTGTTGACGAGCGTCGAGATTCTTCTATTGTGTAAATGGAAGGTACACGGAAACTTTGAAATGTATTGCATTCTGTTAAATTAAATTCTGTTACCAGTTATATTTTATTTTATTTATTTTTATTCCTTGAAAAACTAGAAAATTGTTTTCGCACTACTAGCTGTGAAGTTGACAATTATTACTTCTTCTAGCCAACTGAGAAGTTGAATTTCTTTATTAGTGGTTAATAATTTCTTTTATTATCAACCTAGGTCAATAATCGACAAATTCTAATATTCTGAGAATTCAGGGATAGTAGCTCAACAAAAACTTGTGCAACATAATTTTGTATACCCAGGAGACTGTCTTTAACATTGCTGCTTGAAATTAGCTATCAAGATAAAATTATTTGAATAAAAATGCCATCAGCTCAAAGTTCGAACACAGAATACACCAGCTTAACAAGAAACGAAAGCCGGCGTAAATCCTTTGATGTTCTGGGGGCAAAATTTCGCGACCTTCAAACTGACGTTGACAGATAACGGATCAAGTTACACTGAGAAAATTGTTCAAAAAATGAAAATTAAATGCTAACTACACGCAAAAAAGTGAAACCAAAGAATCTCAAATAATAATTGTTTATTTTTATGACTTGTTTCGACAAAGTTTTGATTGTTACACTCAATTTATGAATTGTTAAATATAATTTAACAGCTCAACAAATATTGAGAAAAATATATAAATATAAGTTTTAGCTTCTGTTTTTGGAGTGGGTCCCATCCATTATTAAAAATAATGAGCTATTGTTTAATCAAATGATTCTTATTCTCTTCATTGTTATCGAAATTATATGTGTAAGTATGTTTTTATGTAGCACTATATGTAGGATAGGCGTGAGTCTAAAAATCAATACAATAATAATAGATTATATATTGAATTTATAATATCAGTTTACAATAGAAAGAATTTCAGTAAATGATGATACAAAATTACAATAAGTATGGTGCTTGAATATAAAATTTTTATTATTGGAACTTTAGTTCTTTACACCAGCTTATGTTTGAGCGACCAGGGGTCGCGACGCAAAATATCTGACCGTTACGCGTTACGTTACGCTACGTTATGTTACATTGCTTCGTTATGTGCCTTGCTTGCGTGCTTGTGCCTCCTTAGCCTCTCTCGTTTACGAAGCAGCGATTCATAATAATAATATGCTCCTGCCCGGATTCGAGCCCGGGCCGCCCGCGTGCAATGCGAGCATTCTACCACTGAACCACCGATGCTATATTGAAATTCTATACAAAGCTGGTATTCGCAGTGCTGGTGATCTACTTGAATTTGTTCGGATAAATTTTTACTATTATTTCCATTATAATTTTTTTGCGCGATTAAGGGGTCTAGCCTAGCACATTTACTTTTCGAAATACAGGGTGTTGAAATTTTGAAAACTTGAATGTTTTAATTCGATAACTTTAAAATGGATGGATAAATTGATTTGACATTTGGTAGGTTGTTTTTAAATGTAAAAGGGCATATTTTGAAAGAAATTGTAGTTTGTGCAACTAGTGTGGATATGATGGCCATATCGCACGAGGACGAAGTTCAAGTAGTAAACGTGTGGTAAACGTACAGTTCTTGAATGTCCAATTTGTATAATGCTACGGTTTCATTTTTTAAATATACGATGCTGTTATAAGTTGATGTTGCCAGTCGGACTCCCTCATGAAGGGTACCGTAATATATATACATATATAATAATGAATATTCTGCTAAATATTTCAAACGTCTACCTGTTGTTGTTATTATTATCAAGCAGAATAATTATTTAAAAAAATAAAAGTAACAATTAAAAAAAAACTTTTTCACGGGAATCGAACCCGGGTCTACGGCGTGAGAGTCTGGATTGCTTACTATAAACTGTGCAGAATAGTAGTTTGTGCAACTAGTGTGGATATGGACAATCCACACGAGTCGAACATTATATTTTTTCTACGATCCATTCAAGAAAAAATCTAGAAAATGAACATTTGAATATACTGTAAAATAAATATAATTGAAATTAAAAATGTTCAACAATTTTATTCATAATCGTACCAATTCAATTTTATGTCTTCACTAATTTTTTGTGATAAACGTACAGTTCTTAAATGTACAATTTGTACAATGATACGGTTTCCCTTTTTAAATATACGATGCTGTTATAAGTAGATGTTGCCAGTCGGACTCCCTCATGAAGGGTACCGTACCATTATCTATAATAATGAATATTCTGCTAAATATTTCAAACGTCTACCTGTTGTCGTTATTAATATCAAGCAGAATAATTATTTAAAAATAAAATTAACAGTAAAAACAAATTTCCTCACGGGGAATCGAACCTGGGTCTACCGCGTGAGAGTCTGGTATGCTTACTACTCATCCACCAAAGAATATGAAATTCGTTTATCTATAACGTCAAATGTATTACATAATTTTTCCTTAAAAGGAACTAAAGTTCCTACCGTGTGTCCCGCGACACGTTCTACCTTTTTTTATTCTTATCACATGCCAGATGTTTCCTTCTACAGTATAATCTGTTTTGTTCCTCTTTGTAATTTATAAATATATTATTTATGATATTGTATTGAGCAATGTGAATTATTGTTAAACCGTGAGAAAATACAACATTGGATGGAATAATCAGCAAAACGTAAACTAATACATCTGGTTGAAAACACTTCCAGATGCGTGAAGAAAAAAGTGATCAAAAACAAGGAAAAGCATAACAAAAATAATGATTTCAAAATTACATTCATATAAATCGTTCCTATAATCACAATAATTTCCTGTATTTCATTTAATTAGACAACTATTTATAAACAAATTATGTTTGTCCCAGTAACTTTTGTCTGTACCCTCAACCGTTAAAATTGAATTTTTTTAATAAAATAGTTTTGTTTTTGTTACTCATCAATGCGTGCTTTTTAAATATGCCGAATGGATTTCCATCTGTGCATCTTTTGTTTGAATAGGTTTAATCATAATGCAGGATTTTTATTACAAAATATTTTTTTTTTGTTTAAATTGCTGGTTGGTATTTCCGGGGCACATGGCTGTGTGTGTTTGGGTCAATAAACTCATCAGGATTCAGGATCCCTTTATTTCCCGTCCGTCATTAATGCTCTTTGTATGTTTCACGCATAACCATCCGTTATTTACTTCCGAGTAGAAATTATAGTTTTGAAGCAACTAGGTCAAAACAATATTTTGTTACACAGGTGTTGGATGATTTGCTGAAATATTTGTCCCTTCATATGGAGTTGTTATTCATACATGACACATTTTTGATGTTTAACTGAACTATTTGCATAATAATTATACCAACAATTGTTGTATTAACCCAGTCCGATTCTGCTCAAAATACTCCGCCGTATTTCATGTTTTAACAAGCTCATTACGTTATTCGACTGAGTA
>CAJUYG010001103.1:0-48046 GCA_910591675.1 Galerucella calmariensis
TATATGCTTTCTCTTCTTTTTTTAATACAGAACAAATTAATAAAAGTAAAGTTAGTCATGACACGACAGCTACCTTAACAAATTTTTAGTGGATTTCTAGTTACAATTTTTTTCTTCTGCAAGTTTTACCCTATTTTACCCATTGATTCAAAACAGATGAACTGATTGTGGCTATAACAGGGTTTTAACTATTCAATCATTATAGTTCTTTTGTTTTGAGAATTTGATTTTTGGCTACTTTGAGTTTCCATTGCTACCACTTCGACGATTTATAAAATAACTTTATTTGTTATCGAGTGCACCTCATCCTTTAGGCTTTTTGTGACCTTTTTTGTACTGTTTATGTGAAGAGACCAGTAATCCTTATCAACAGTCTTTCCTCCTCCTTGGAGAAATCTTTCCTTGGGGCCCTAGCCTAGGAATCTATATGTTCAATGAAACAGTGATTCACACAGATAGATTCATTCCTATATATATGCAAATTGTATGCATGTGATTCCTTAAGGTACAGAGACCAGTGAGTAATCCTGTCTATCTTCTGTAAGTTCCTTGTGACATTACTTATTCTTTTTTCTCTTATTCTTTTTGGAATCAAACCACAATAATGTTTTTTATTTTTTATTTCGACGTTTCGGTAGCATTCCAGCTACCGTTATCAAGATTAACTAGTAATAAAATTAATAAAATAATTTTTGGTTCCTTTCTGTATTGGCACGTGTCTCCAGTATGTATGATGGTTAGTTCGAATCTACCAACATGTGCAGCCACGTGCTGCAGTTCTTGATATCCCAAATACTGTTGCTCCTACTAGTGAATACAGTTTCTGACCCTAGCTTTGCTGGTTCATGGCCTACATATCTTTATCTTTGTAGCTGCGTACACGTGACTAGAAAGTCAAGAAAACATTGTATTCTGTGTAAAATTTTTAATTTTGAAAATTGCAAAGCGCTTTCAGCTGTTGAGCCATCATCAGTGCGATACCTGCAAGTAAGTAATAATAGTTGTAATTATATAAAATCAGAAATTAGTAAAGAATTACTTACTCGTCAAGTATACAAGACACCAATTTAAATAAAATCGACAACACATTAACTACACAATCATAATTTTTTTTAATTACAATAAATTTAAAATAACTACACAATCATAATTTTTTTTAAATTACCTTAAATTTAATATATTCTATGGGGAATATTTTAAATTTAATGTAATTTTTAAAAAACATTTATGATTGTGTAGTTAATGTGTTGTCGATTTTATTTAAATTGGTTTCTTGTATTATATACTTGACTAGTGAGTAATTCTTTACTAATTTCTGATTTTATATAATTACAACTATTATTACTTACTTGCAGGTATCGCACTGATGATGGCTTAACAGCCGAAAGCGCTTTGCAATTTTTAAAATAAAAATTTTTACACAGAATACAATGTTTTCTTGACTTTGCAATACTCTTGTGCCTCTAGACCCACTGAGTGTCACCCTATTGTGGTTTACCAGGGTTGAGAGTTTTTGAAGGCAGTCCCAGACCAGTATAGATCTGATCTGAGTTACTGTAGTATTTTTACTCCTCTTCCTTTCTTAAACCTTCTTTGTTTCTATAACTTTAACCATTACAATTCAATATTCACTTCTCTTCTTCCTCCTATTTACGCCTTTCTCTTCTTCCTTCTTTAAACCATGCTGGGGGTCCGGAAGTATCTATATGCCCGTCGTATGCGGTTGATCTAGTATTTGCCATAAACAGGTTGTAGAAAAAATATTTGTTAAATCCTACCGCTGTCACCAATGTTACTTCTTTTATGGCGAGTTATATCAAACACTTGAACTCGGTTTAATGTGGCTGATTTATGTATTTATTATCAACAATTACATTAGTCTAAACATCAGTCATTATTAAAACGAGTTTAGGTGTTTGGTACAACTCGCCCTTACTTTCTTTAACTACTGCAATTCAATATAACTTTCACAATACAGAACTCAAATCTGGAATACTTTCAAAAACTAACCAACGTCAACTGTCCCGCTTTTTATACTTTCCACATGTTTAATGGCCACTTGCACCGTCATCATAACAGTAGCTCAAATTTTAACTATTAGTTAATTTTGAATTTTGGCTTGCATCGCAATTTAAGCCACAGTTAAACTCTTTTAAGCCATTGTTAAACTAAGCCACCGATTTTGGAGGCTTAAATCGTATATAAATCACAGTAGTATGAATTCTAACCTAAAAAACACACAAAACTGATGTGACTAACGTCAAAAAATAACTCGGTGCGTCTAAAAATGGATTTTTTGGAAGCGGACATTTTCCTTGAGGATGATAGGGATATATTGTAAATACCACAAATCTATGAATATTCAACTGACATTTTAAGGTAGCACCCTCAAAAGACCCTTTTACTGGGAACAATTGTTTCCGTTATTAGTTTATAAATTGTCAAAGTAACATTCTTGAAAATAATTCAAGAGCAAGAGCTTTACAATTACTATCAATCGTTTCAGGGGCAAATTTTGAATAGAGGAGTTTAAATGGCCAAATGGGGTATATTTGGACAAGAAATCGACTGGCACAGTTATTTTTTTGTTAAAATTCTTTTTGAGCATTGAGAATACATTTCCAATAATTCAAAGTATTGGTAAAGATTTTTTTCTAATTATACGCCCCACACACAACCACCAGTCATCTAATTTTTTTATATCCGAAATCTAACCTCAAAATATCATTGTCTGCCGAGACTGAAGTTAGGTGTTAGTACCAACCGATTGTAATTTAGCAAAACTTCCCCAGTTTATTTTAACCAAGAACCCTTAAGGGCGGGTTTATCAATGCTCGGTTAAATCTGTCAGCTACGTAGCCCTCAGCTATCTCTAGCCGCCAGTCAAAGTCTCGGTTACAATAGAAAGCGTTTATCAATGCACCACATAACCGACAGCTAGCTAACTGGAGGCTAAGTGTAATTGAGCATTTGACAACCTTGTTCGGGTTATGAACGGTGAGTGTAATGTTGTCAGAGCGTAAATTTCTCATTTTAATTTGGTGTTAGGAGGATCACCCGTTACATGAAATATACATATTATCAATTTTATTCGCATATAACATATATAACACACTGAATCAAGAATATAGAGGTGAAAACTATTATTTTTCTATTTTACCGTAAGCTTACTCTGACAACATCGTGGAAAATTTCACTTGTCAGTGTCAAAATTGTGGTACTGTTATTTTTATTTCGTCTATGTTGTGCTTTGTTGAGTTGTTTGCATTTGAACATGTCCACAAAACAAAAAAGATATCCCAATTTCACGGTGTCAGAGCGACAATTAGGTACTTATAAAAGTAGCCGTTCACCATAAAAGTATAATAGAATACAAAAAGACGGATGCTGTGACTTGGCGAGAATAGCTGGAAATTGTTGGAGTATCATGAGAACACTGGGTTTAGATAATCGAAACGAGTAATAAACTCGACATCATCGAGCTCTTCAAAGGTATTTATACGTTCTTCAACAGTATATGGTCGTCTTTCGTACTCCACAAATTCCAATATCTCGCCACTCTCCAAGCTCTTCATCGAAATGGTCGTCAAGTTCCTCAAGATACATTGACAATAACAATGAAATAAAATACAAACAAAACCTATATGCTACTAAACTACTATTTAAGAATCAAATAAGCTTCTCGATTTCACCCTAAACGATAATAACACAATCAAATTTAAAGTTGAAATAATCTTTGTTGCAAAATATGAGCAAACATGAAAAAATCATGACACAGTTGTCAGTTAGAATCTTTGGTTAGAATAACGGAACACCACTTTCTCGTATTTAACTGTATGTTCCATGGTTAACATCAACTTGATAGTGGCAGCTAGGTTAGCCGAAAGTTTGACTGCCAGCTAATGCAAACTGGCAGTTGATAAACACTTTGACCAACAGCTAAGATTTAGCCAAGGGCTACAATATTTAACCGAGCATTGATAAACCCGCCCTAAATTACGTTGCAAGTGATATTGCAATTTAATCGATTATTTAAATTTTAACAGTGTGTAAACAGTGAGTTAGCGAATACGGTGCAAGCGGGCATTAGACAGCTCAATTTTTGGATAACATTTCTAGACTTTTCAGTGATAGTTCTAGATTATTGCCTTCTTAAGTATTTGGCGTTCAACATACTTTTCATTACCAAATGAAACGTTTTATAAATCATTTTTATAAAATATCGAATCCAAAATATAAGAAACATTAAACTACTGATACATTGTATGTTGACTAATGTTATTTGATAGACATGCTATTCACTCATTATATTACATGAACAAAATTGTATTCATATAAATGTAGATTATTTTCCTTCCCAGAGACTGATTTTTTTTCTTTATACCATTTCTAGTATCGATAAATAAATGTCTGCTCTCCACTAGAGTAGCAGATATGAATGCTACTAAAGGCAGAGAGATACTACATATAGAGGCAACATGCCATAGGCCGTTGTGTATGTGGGAATGTCCGTCTTAAATCCGGTAAGAGAGAAAAAGACAGAGTATCATAGTTTTTTCTGTCGTTGTTTTTGTCTATAGCATGCACGCTATTAGAGAAAGTCAACCAGAACATTCGACTTTCTGTCTTTCTCTTACAGGCTGACGGGTTCCGAGCTGGCTTCTTGTCTCTATCTGTAGTATCTCTATGACTAAAGGCATCTTAGCGATCTGCACAACCAGAGAATGTTGGAGTCTCTTACCCGTTAATGTAGAGACGATTTCCTATGTGGTTTACTCGTAACAAAGGATTTACCTATGACATTATCATAGATAACATCCAAATGGAAATTTGAAAACTCTTTGTGAATACTTATGAAATCATTGCGTGGAGTAACTAGTAGGACTAATATTTTGACGACGAGAAACACCCTCATGAATTAGAAGACTAGTCTGTATATGCATTACAGGAGCAATGAACGGCACAACGGCGGCTATGGAAGTGGTTCTTATCTTCATACCACTGCATATGATAATGGGAGGTGTTGCAGATTGAACGAGATACAAACTAAGTAGAGTGGCAATTTTGAAACAAAAACCACTCTCCTCGCTTTTTCTCCTCCTGGGACAGACCACAGGATAGAATTATTATATTAATTATTACTTCAAATTCAACACAGGATATAGTAAGAAGGAAGATTGAGATACCGCTTCCATTACCAGACTTGAGAAGAATGCCATTCAGTGGTATTTTTCTGTTATTTGACGTCGGTCTATTTCTGCGACTGAGGGTAATCACCGACGCCGGTATACTACCCCTAACCGGAAATTTTGCAGAGCCCACTAGTGTTCCAACTAGTGGTAGCGATCTTTATCGCTCCCAACATCCATGGACTCACGACCTCGGTTTTACATCACTTTCGAAAGACGGCATATCTACATTATATCTTGTGCTCATTGGTACAATGCCTGCGAGATGTGCTTTGCTACTCACTCTAGTAGTCTAAACAATTTAGCTGCATGTTGTACGAACTCTACGACGGTCTTTACCCAGTGGTCACCTATCTAAGTACTAACCGCGTTCGATACTGCTTCACCGCCCCATTCAGTGGTATACAGATGGCTCTAAAGCAATAGAATGGATTGAGATAGGAACTGAAATAGCAGATTAAGTGGAGGAGCTAAAACACTCTTTTGAGGACCGGAACTCTTTTGCGGTATTAACACCAATCTAATATTAGAAGAAATAAGTAACACCGAAAAAAAGAGAAGATTAGATCATTGGAGATATCTGGTAAAAATACTCCTGGGGAACTACAACCAAGTGATATCAAAAGAGTGTTTAAGCCAGAGTAAGACTGCTTTAACAGTTTTGAAGCTAAGTTTTGGGCAGCAGGATGCATATAAATTGTATGGAATGGAAAAAGAAATCTCAATTCACATACTTGCTTGGGAATCAATATGTCGTTTGTGCATGGAAGAGGAGGTAAAAGACTCACACATCATCTTCGACTGTGAAGTACTGTCTCATTGGAGATATCCTAGGACTAGAGCATCCAAGGGAAGAATTCTCCAAGAAGGACTGTGGGCCCTGATAAGGACCACTGGTCTCTTCACATAAACAGTACAACCAACAGCACAAAAAACATTTAAGACTGAGGCTTTCCAACCTCTGTCTGGCTGTGCTGAACTTATCAATCAATAATCACATAGGTACTTGCCGAATGCATAGCATTATTCAATCCCTGGGCACAACACTTCAGTTTTCAACAAATTTTTACTAGCAAATATAATGAACCAAATTTTTTGTCAATATTAAAGTTTTGTCTGTTCTATCAAATATATTAGTAAACATGTAAACAGTGAATTAAAGTGGATTAAAACGAAATCAAATAATGAATGTTCATACATATCTTAGGTTATGTTAAGTAAGTTATTTCCAGTATTGCTCAGCCGTCGTTAAATTCCACTTTATAACATTGGCATGTAAGCATATATGTGTAGTGCATTTTGCGTATGAAGCTTGTGCTGCACGTTGAAATGTAGATTTCGAGTAGTAGACGTTTACAATTTTAGCCGCTATTCACCGTCACGCCTTTCCTTGCGCAAAGCCGATTTGAAAATGCCACAACAGTTTATTGAGAATGCCATTAATAATTTCAGGTGAGTACTTCTTTCTTTACATCTCAATATTTATAGAAAAGTTTGGTATTGGCGACGAAAATTTGTGTAAATATTCATCACTCTCTTTATTATTTAATGGGGAGACAATAGGGCATGTCCACGACAGATGACAATACCTTGGTGGTAAAACAATAAACAATAGACATGATGAAAAATTATCAAACAACAAACAATTATTATTATTATTATTATTAAATATGCAAGCTCAACAATTAAAATAACTTTTAAAAAACATTAAAGCAAAACCAACTAAACTTAAACACGATCTATCATTATAAATCAACATAACCTCACTATTAAGTACCACGTGTTATAAAGGCTTTGTTTATTGTTTTACCACCAGACTCTTATCAAAATGGTTTGTGACGTCACGTGGACATGCCCTATTACTTGAAAGATTAATTTAACCTAAAAAATCGAATGTTGTAAATGGTTCAGTGTATGTACTGGGTGGGCAAATAAGAACAGCTGTCAGTCATATCATAGAATCAGGTTTTAGTATAGCATTGGGAAAACATTTTATGACAAAAATGATTTCGAGGAAAACCTGGAAATTGTTCACAGGCTTGTAGGTCCACCGCTAGAGAGCATATAAGAATTTTGAAATCCAAACTTTGCAAAATCCGCCTAATTAAGAGGCACGACAAAAACAATCATCGTATCATTCGAAAAAGTCAATGCGTATTTGATATTACAAGTTTTGATCGATCTTCTCAAATAAGAGCTGTGGTAGAGTGGACACTTTGTTATTAAAAAGGCCCATAAATCCGGTACTACTACTACTACTACTACTACTAATTGATCTTTGCAAACTTTGTCGTATTAAAAAGATATCTTTATCGCCAATATAAGTGTTATACAGTGCTATTCAAAAGTCCCCTCCTCCCCTAGTATCTTTTGAACGGCTACACTTACATTAATAAAATTTGGAGTGTGAAAATAAAGTGTTGTAAACTTTTCTACGAATGGTAACAGGTGACGTAATAGTGATAGATGACGTCACAGTGCCACTCTGGCCAATAATTTTAAATAGGACCTTATGGCAAGTAATATCTCGTTTGAAAGGCATTGACATTGGCTACATAGCCATACCAATTTTGTTTGGGCTTAAACTAATTTTGACGGATAAATTAAATGAATACCAAAATTATTATTTGACATTTAAATATTGAAGATTTTTCAGTCCACCTCTGGTTAGTTGTCAAAAAAATTGACGTTTTTAATTTAATAGTATTTGTTGCTTTGCAAAGTTTTTCTAAATAGCTTGAATATTTAATTTTATTATTGTTTAACGAGACGTTTAAGAGTTTAGACAAAATGGTACGTACTCAAGCCGACAAAGTAGCAGCTATCTTAATAATTGGTGAATCCAGAAACAATCTACATGAAGCGGAACGTTTATTTAATGAGAGATACCCAGATCGCCCTATCTCGAGAACTTATTTGAGGGAGCTTCTTTACAAGTTTGAAGCAACAGGTAGTGTTCAAAATACCAAACGATCTGGTCGACCAACATTTGGTGACGATAAAAAAATTGATATAGTTGCTGAAATGGTAGTAAACCCTACTTTCTCTTCAACTAAAGTTGCGTCGATCCGTGTAGTAAGTAAAAGTACAGTACAGAGAGTGTTGGCTAAAAATAAATTTCATCCATACAAGTTAAAAATGGTGCACCACCTTTCGGATGACGACCCCGACAGAAGACTCGAATTCTGTGAATGTATGACAAATAAAATTAGTCAAAACCCACATTACACAAAAACAATTTGTTTTAGTGACGAAAGTACTCTTTGTCTCAATGGAAATGTGAATACACAAAATGTAAGGTATTGGAGTGACATAAATCCTCACACCAACACACACAACATACCCAATTTCCAAAAAAAGTCAATGTTTGGACAGGTATTTTGGGAAACCACATAGTTGGTCCTGTCTTCCTAAATTCAAATTTAAGCGGTGAAGTGTATCTGGAGATGCTACAAAATGCAATTGAGTCGTTAATTCTTGAAATTCTGGAAGATAATCCAGATGAATTCGGCCATCTGGAAATAACATTTCAACAAGATGGTGGCCACCTCGGTCACCAGATCTGACACCATTAGATTTTTTTCTATGGGGGTACTTGAAATCCAATGTTTATACTACGGCACCAGATAGCATTGGCGTTATGAAAGAAAGAATTATTGAAGAATGCAATGCAATTTCAGCTGACACATTCGAACGAGTACGACAAGAGTTTATTAATAGGATGTATTACTGTCAGGAAGTAGACGGAGCACATTTCGAACACTTGCTATAAGAATCCATTGTTAATATTTGATTAATTAAATTTAAAAAAATAAAATAATTTTGGTATCTATTTAATTTATCCGTCAAAATTAGTTTAATCCCAAACAAAATTAATATGGCTATGTAGCCAATGTCAATGCCTTTCAAACGAGATATCACTTGCCATAAGGTCCTATTAAAAAATTATTGGCCAGAGTGGCACTGTGACGTCATCTATTACTATTGCGTCACCTGTTACCAGTCGTAGAGAAGTTACACTTTACACTTTATTTTCACCCTCCAAATTTTATTAATGTAAGTGTAGCCGTTCAAAAGATACGAGGGGAAGAGGGGACTTTTGAATAGCACTGTATACTCAATACATCTCAATAAGTATAATTCATTGCGCTATTATTATTATTTTAAATGTTTTTCCCAATTCTGTACTACAATCCGATCATAAGATATGGCTAGCGAACGGCCATTCTTATGCAGCCACCCGGTATAAAGTGTAAATATAAATACTTTTAAATCACAAATACTCTCTCTACTTATATGTGTGAATCTATGTCTAATACTAATGTGTTTTTAGAATTTAAGATGTATGGCAATGCTGCATGTTGGTTAATGGACTGTTTTTTTTTCATTTCAAGTGTTTTTGTTCTAGTCCAAGTAGTTTAACTAGTAAAAAATCCAACGAACTAATACAAGGTGGTCTCAGTTCAATTAAATCAGCTGCCACTACCGTGGTTAAGAAGATGGAGGAAATTAAAGAAGCAATTTCGACGTCTACTAATTCTACACCTGTCAAAGTTTTGACGAGTGACAGATTAGGAGCAGGAGATGCCATCGAAGGCGGAGAGGGAGATTCTAATGATGGCAGCGATTATGGAGAACGACATAGGAAAATATCCACCGAAATGAGCAGTTATAGGGGAAGTGTAACTAATTTGAAAGAATATGATGAATGTTTACCAGATAGTTTGTTTCCAATGCCCAAAGAAGACAACACGGGTAAATTTTATATTACTTTTTACATAACAATTATTATCATTAATAGTATTATTATTTTCAGAAAGTGAACTTGACATATCGTTAACGACATGCTCACAGTGTCATAATTGTTCGTGTCTTTTATACGACGAAGAAATAATGGCCAATTGGTCATCAGAAGACTCAAACTTGAACACAGTCTGTCAAAATTGTAACAAACCCACCGTACCGTTCTTAACAGTTTCAATTACTGGGCCTGACATCGAACTGTGTGATCCGTTTAGCATACCGTACTTGAATCCGCTGGTTTTAAGAAAAGAACTGGAAAACATTTTAACGCAAGAAGGAGATTTGTGTTTGTCAGATTCGAGGTTTGTCGATGAACATCCGATTATTTATTGGAATCTTATTTGGGTATTCGAAAGGATCAACGTTCAAACCCATTTGCCGAATTTGTTTTTAAGGAATAAAGCTTATTCTAACAGAGGAAGCAGCAACAAATTAAACTTGGATAGTTGTGATAGGTTGGGTAATGGAGGTACAACTTCTATGGAGCCAGTAGAGGAAGGAACAGACCCATTGACACAGGAACTTACTGCGCTAGGTGAGCTTCTTTTTATTTAATTATATTAGACGTGTATATGTAATGGTTTTTTTGTTTCTTCGAAAGCCGATCCAAAGGAAAAAGAACGTAAGTTATGTGTGACTAAATTTTGAATACTTTTTTATAATGTATTTGCTTAATTAATAATTAATATAAGCGAGGAAGGTTTACGAATTAGTTTGATCCTAATCAATACAAAATGTATTAAAGGAGTCGTTTAAATATCGGGATTGCAGCCAGTAGTTATAAAAAGTACACTCTTTAAAGTTTCAGTGAAAGCTTTAGGTAAATATTTTCATTGCCAACCGTCAGTAAATCCGTCAATTATCAGATTGATTTCCGGAAGTGAACAAACAGTTTACCTTACTTTACTTTAGGTTTGTTCCAACTAAGCGAAATGATGCGTACATGAACGTCACGATCATGCGTTAAAACAAAAACTGGACACGTTCATAAACGTGTCGGCGAACGATCATTTTCATCAGAGACCTGGTTGTAGAAACGTTCGTCCAAACTGTCAGTTGATGTTTTAGGGCGAGTTGTATCAAACACCTAAACTCGGTTTAATGACGACTAATGTGTAGACTGACGTAATTGTTGACAATAAATACATCAATCAGCCACAGTCTAAACATCAGTTATCATTAAACCGAGTTTAAGTGTTTGATACAACTCGCCCTAAAGGTTAGGTAATGGTAAATAAACATAAATCATACATAAATAAAACGTGAACTTATAGGGTTGTAATAGAGTTCCTGAAAGTGGTAACAGTTTAAAAATGAATCGTAGAATCGTTCCAACAATGCATAGGGTATGATGTTCATGGATTAATTCACGTACAGGCTCTCGAACGTTTGATTCATACATAAATAAGTTCACGAACGTTCACGTACTAATCAGAAGGTGGTTGTTGGAACAAACCTTTCATCTGCCGCATTTGATTTTGACATTACTCGAAAATCATCATCTGCCACGCTTCTCCCTATTACTACCTACTCGATAATAGTTTTTTTGCGATTTATTTATAACAGATTATTGTTGGAACTCCTTTGACTTCAGGAATTAACTTTTATAATGCTTCAGGGTGTTCGTTCAATTTAAATGTGAGTAACAAATAATAAGTAGATTTGTTCTATATTTGCTGTTTACTTTGTCATAATAAAATGCAATGAAATATGCCTCAATTTTTTATATTCTGAATTCTGAACAGTTGGCGATAAAATTTTGTATGCGCCACGTCAGTAAAGTGTCTTTATCGGACTCGCCTGCTATTCGCCTCGCTTCGCTCGTCTCATAATTTCAGACTCGTCCGATAAAGAATCACTTTACTGCCTTGGTACATACATAACTATTTTATGTAAGTACCTACCCAACCTAACCAAACAAAATTATACCTTTTATGGAAAACAGTTACGAGCATTCCATCATTGTCTATTTGCCTTCATGTAATGAGATATAAACGATGAAATTTTGTATGCACCACGTCAGTAAAGTGTCTTTATCGGACTTAAATAACTTACCTTCTTCAGTCAATTCTTTTTTGAGATAAAATTAGAAGCTAGTTTCTGAATAATAATACAAATCTATAATTTATAATACATATTATACCATTACCTTGCTATATATTATATTACGAAAGTTTCAAGATTTTTTAATTATTCTGGAACTAGCTTCTAATTTAATCTCAAAAAAGAAGTTTCTGAAGAAGGTAAAACGAAAGCTTTCGCTGAAATTTTAAAGAGTGTACTATTATAACTACTTGCTACAATCCCCGATATTTAAAAATATATATGTATGCTATCGCATTCTTCAGAGTGGCATTGAAAGCCATACAAAAGTTCTCATTGTGACGTAGATGCAACCTGTACCTGTGACACGGGTCACTCAATCAGATTTTGCTGAAAAATAACTATTTATAAAAAACAAACTTGAATTTTAACTCTCCAATTCAATAATTGTTTATATAAAAAAATATATTTTTCCACTCCTATACTATAAGTTATTAATTAAATGCCAATTTTCAGTTTCATAATGATACTCATTATAACACTGGTTTTCATTATGAAACTGAAAAATTGATCAATAGAAATCTAGATTTTTAAAGAACCAAGTAGGCATACTCAATATATTCTGTAGTATGTATGACAGTTTCTAAGAGATTCGTGTGATTTATGACAGTTTGAATCTTTTGCGTTAGTTTTTTAAAGAAATGTCGAGCACCAGACCAAAAATACTTAATTACCAAATAAATATTTAAACTTATTAATTTTTGTTTACAATAATTTATTACTAATTTTGTATCACAGTAACATACCTATACATGGTGGTCCATACGTAATGGACCAAAGTGAAATGGAAGATTCTTGGCCCAAAAATATTACAATCTAACGCAACTTCCTTCAATAAAATATGGATGATAAGAAAGATACAGGGTGGCAATGTTGAAATGTAAAAAAAAATTAGTAAATTGGAAGATTTTGGATATACACGCGTGAAAATTAGAAGATAGAGGTTTTAAAGCCTAGGAAATCATAATATGTTTTCCGTTTCGATGTATTTTTAGAGGGCGCCACAAAAGCTATGTTGTTGGTGTAACTGTGCGATTAACTTATTTATCGTTAACGGTATCCCTCTATTTATTGAAAAATATGAAAACTACATCGTTTTTGCGACAAAAATGTATACCTATCATTAGTCTCAAAAGTTACTGGTTTTCGAGATATTCGCATTTTAAAACACCCTTTCATAATTTTAATTTCATTTAGTGGCACAAAAATGATAACGTTAGTAGGCGCTGATATCAGCAAATTTATTATCAGCTATAATATAGTAAGAGCATTGATAATTTGCAACTAAGATGTACGGATGAGCGTTAGAATAATTATTAATCTGCGATATCTATTGAATTTACTAGACTTTCCCATACTATTACTTGAATTTCGCTAGAAAATGCATTATGTTCTTCCTAAACTTTCAGAGTGTGTGGTTTCTAGTCAGTACCTACCCTCCTTTGCCATACTGAATTAGATTAGATACAAGATACCTAAATAGTAAAAAACGTTGGCAATCAATTAAATATTTTATATTGAGGATAATCATTTTTGAAGTCCTTTTTCATAACCTTTAAGTTCAGTGCTTAATAGCTTTATACCTTAGATATTATTTTCTCTTTTGATATTCGCTTTAGTAAAATGTTTATGTTTAGCACAAATGGCAGCACAAGTTCGTTTGCGTTGTTTTTGGGATGAACCAGCATTACATACAGAAGGTCCTCCGATGTATATCCTGTGGAAAATGAGAGATTCTTCACAGTTCAATTCGAATGGAAGAAGCTCTATTACGAAGACGTAAGTATCATTAACGTCTGTAGTTTGTTGTCATCATGTAAAAATTATTTTTACAGATTTATGCAGCAAGTAATAAACTACATTCGAGTGAGCGACTTAGCAGAGCCAGTAAGAACATTATCTCAAGATAGAAAAGATGAAGTAAATCCTAAATGTAACTCTATATATAGAGACATATTATTTTTGGCTTGCAAAGTATTGGGAAGGGCTCAAATTGACATCAATACGTTCGATAAAGAATACGCGGCGGCATATTCCAGAGCTACAGAACGACAAAATAAGCTTTATTCGCAGGATAAACCGATTGGTTTATCTTCTCTTTATTGCAGACAATATTTCCGACCTCTAACATTGCCTTGAATTAAGTTTGGAACTTGAAAAATTTTGTTAAACAATTACATTTTAGTTTGTTATTACTTAAATCGAGGAGATTCTGTAACTATGACACTAATAACGAAAAAATGTTTTATTTACGTAGTCGTTCGGAAGTTACCAGAAATTATAAATAATGTAAGCAACATTCGACCATATACTTGACGTACAATAACAAATTTCAAATTTGGATGTTTTTTTTATATACAATCGATTTAGAATCTCTATATTATGGGACGTCCATTATGATAAATGTCGCAGATACAGAATATCCTCGATTGTTAAAATTTAGTTTAATATTTTATTTATTATGCATAATTTGTTTAAGGTTAACAGTATTTGCATTAGGCATCTAGTGGTGTAAAATAAAATTGTTAATTTCTCCATTGGTCTTATTTTGTTATGTACCCATTCCCATTTCATTATTTTCAACTGGGATTTTTAATCAAATCAAATTTCTTCGTTTATGCGAAATATTGAGAGAAAACAGTGGTTTTGAGTTGATACTGAGCAATAGATATAGTGATGCAAAGGGTGCCAACGTTTGGCCGGGTGACCAACTAAGAACGGCCGTCGGCTAATGATATTGATTGTCTAGTTGTCATATTTTTTCGTTGTGTCAGATAGGGACCAAACATTATTTTATTAATTTTATTACTAGTTAATCTTGACCGAAACGTCGAAATAAAAAATAAAAAACATTATTGTGGTTTGATTCCCAAAAGAACAAGAGAAAAAAGAATATGTAATGCCACAAGGAACTTCAGAAGAAACGAAGTTTATATTACCCAGTGGTGAATAGTATATTATTGTGACACAAGGGCAGGAAATGAGCTTTATATAGCTGCATAAGCTAGTCTAGTGAACTGCAGCTGATAGCTAAGGTTTTCTAAAGCGTTTCCTGCATGTGTGACACAACTGTTTCGCCTTCCAAATAACCAAAAAAATGGAAGTAGAGTATAGGTAACTTTGATTTACACTGACGTTTAATAAAAATTTACGTGCCGCTAAGTGTGGAGATTGCCGCCATATTTCTGTATTTCTAATCCAATTGATGGTTTCAGCTGACGCCATACTGTGATGGATCGTGTGGATCGTATTGTAGTGCCATCTAGCGGCACTTATCGAAAGTAGACCTGAGGTAGAAAAATAGGTAACTACTAAGGGTAATTAATGTGGAACCATCTAAATTTTAATCACTTGAAAACGTCAATGTTGCCATCTTTCAATTATAAACAAACTATAGTTTGGCAAGTTTATCTATAGCTACGGGGCGTCGGTAAGAGGCGAGGAAAAACATGGCGTATATCTGTCAAACGTACGGTACCTATTTTACCAAGTAAAACTGAAATTACAAAGGTAACTGACAATACGAACACCACTGGATAAATCAATATCAGTCAATTGACGAAGTGAGAGGGAAGAACATACGCACGCGCTTTCCAATAAGAAGTCAGCTGGTCGATAAAAATCACCAATTATGTAATCGGAGGGTGTGGTCATTATGGTTTTCGTACAACGTTGCCAGAGCTTTAAGAATCCCATAACAAATTTGGAAAAGTGTTCTCTTTTAATATTCATAAATTGGAAAATAATGTTAATAGAATAAATCCAAGGAAACAAGTACATTATAAAATTAACGTTTAATCATATTTTTAATATTGTTAATAATAAAAAGACCCATTTATAATTATTATCACTACATAATCAGTTCTTCTATTTTTTTATAGTTAAACGTGGCAATGTCGAACGTTTTCGACTGCATTCCTTCCACGGTTTCAGATAAACTTGCCAAAGCCAAAGTATAGATATTTCAGTGTTTCTGTGGAAACCCGAGACACACCTTAAATATATTTGTGATATTAATAAAAGTGGAAAAGTTGTGTATTTTGTTTGTTTTAAGTTGAGAACATTATCTATTTATTGTTCGCCAATCGCCACACTTCTATTATGGAGAAAGATAAGTGCGTATCACAATACCAGCAATACTATGGTTTCAGTTTTCCACATCCAAAAGGGCCACGCGCTGGTAACATTGTGACACTCGCACTTATCTTTGTCCATAATAGAAGTGTGACAAATAATAAATATTTGTTTTTAACTTAAAACAAATAATGTACACAATTGTAAGAAACCTTTTTTTCTAGTATATATTATGTATAAACTTAATAATTTTAAAATGTACACGAAAACATAATATTCATAATTCCACAAACATATTTAAGGTGTGCGTCTTGGTTTTTTACAGGAACTCTGAAATATCTAGTTAGTTTATAATTGAAACATGGCAACATTGACATTACTAAGTGAGTTAAAAGTAGATAGCTGTACAATAATCACATAGCGTTTTCCATTGGCATGCACTTAGTTTGCACCAAGTTCGAGCGTACTCTACACCAGTGTACCGATATTTTGCACTGAGTGCGGGGTCAATGGAACACAGAAAAGTTGTCAGTTGTCATTCGTCAAATCAAGTTGGTTGTTTTGTGGTGGTTTTTGTTGTTTTGATTAAAAGCAGGTGCAGTTTTATGTATCCTTATCTAGTTGTTTTATTATTTAACATTAAAAATAATGAGAAAATTTTTATTAAAAGTACATTGAGAGATTATTCATTTCCTAAAACAACTTAATACTTCCAATCACTGGTTCAGTATTTGTAAAATACTCTACTTTTTACAATAATATCCAGTGAAAAATAAATAATAAATAAACTACTGTTTTTCTTTCGAATTCGCAGCGTTCATCATTCGCCGCCATTTTGCACTATACTCGAAACTACCTCCTGAGCAGGTGCCGAAAAAACTGTACTCAGTGCACATTCGCTTGTACTAGTTTTCCAATGGAATATGAAATACTGGTGCAGTGCAGCCAATGGAACACAAATTTTGCACTCAGTTCAGATTCAGTGCACCCTAGTTTTGCCAATGGAAAACGCTAACAGTTTCTGATTTCCCAGTTTTCTACCTTGTACCTACTTTCAATACGTGCCGCTAGATAGCACTACAATCGATCCACCGCAATATGGCGTCAAATAAAACCATAAATTGAACTAATTTGTTGTGAATAAGAAGAGGAAATACTTTTGCGGAATTCGACAGGAAAGTCGTGGAGATTGGAAAAATATAGAACTAATTACATTTTCGTATAAATTTGAACGAGGATATATAGTAGAAGGGTGGGGATTCAGAGAAGAAGCAATGTGAGATAAGATAAAGCGAAGAATATAATTTGGTCTTTCATTTGGACAAAATAATGTAGTTCCGTTTTATTGTAGTAACAACTCTATCATTAGAAATTAATCATAAACATTTTTTAAATCACTATTTTGAAAGTATAATATTGATTATTACGGTACCACCAGATATGCTTATCCCTGTGTACGTAATTCCGTCACTTTCTTAATTTGGTTCAATATTTCGTTAATCAGTAACTCCGACTACGTGCAGAGCAAGAGACGGAATATTGTGTATGGCTTCCATGGCTGCGCAATGAGCAGACGAGGCACACCTGCTGTGATATGTAGATGGATAAAGACCACCCTGGAGAACAGGATAGTAATATCCACTCTTGGTCAAGCTACCATCAAAGCAATAGCAAGTGGAGGATGCCCACAGGGAGATTTCTTACCACTACTTTTTGGGCAAAATTAGTAGACGATCTCCTCAATGAGTTGTCCAAGGAAGATTTTTATTGTCTAGGATACGCCGACGACATAGTAATTATTGTGGTCAAAGGTAAGTTAGCTGAAGTAATATCTGAAAGAGTGCAGATAGCTCTAAATATGGTAGACAACTGGTGTAAACAAGAGACTGACGGTCTACGCTCAGAAAACACAAATTGTCAACTTTAGAAAAAGTACAGCACTGCAAGGCCTTAAACTACCAGTGAGGAGAAACAGAGATTCCCTTTGCCAAAGAAACAAAATACCTAGGGGTATTTTTTGATCATAGGCTCACTTGGAATACTCACATAGTGAAAACCACACAGAAAGCTATCATGTCTTTAGGCAGATGTAGAAGACTGTGCGGTAAGAACTGGGGACTTAACCCAAAAATGGTGGTTATACTTAACTCTGTGCTCGTCAGACCAATGATAACTTATGGGTCCATGGTGGGGTGGACAAAGACGGACCAAGTAGGAGCAATAAGGCTGTGAATAACACACAAATATTGGCCTGCCTGTGTGTCACAGGGGCCATAAAAACTACTCCTACAGCTGCAATGGAAGTCTTAATGAATCTGCCACATCTACACATATTCATACAAGGTGAAGCGAGATCTGTAATGCACAGATTAATACATAGTCAGCAACACATAAGCCAGACGCATAGTAATGACAACTGGAAGCTAATCGAGGAGCTACCATGTAATGGGACAGCCCATCGATGTAATAGCTACGAGATATAGCTTCGATAATAAGCTCAAAGTAACTATACCAAACAGGGAAGACTGGAAAAAAAGGTGTACCCATGCACGCGGATGTTTTTTGGTATTCAGATGGGTCAAAGACGTTAGACGGCGTAGGAGCCGGTATAGTATGGCTAAAGACAGTAAGCCTATCAATGAATGTCACAATTTTCCAGGCGGAAATGACGGCGATTCACCACTGTGTGGAAGAAATTGAAAGGCCTAAGAGAACATATCGTTCAATTGCCATCTTCATTGACAGCCAAGCAGCGCTAAAGGCACTCAACTCCGTAGAGGTCAATTTTAAGCTAGTATGGGAGTGTGTGCCTTCTCTAAACACACTGGGTGAGCGTAGTAATGTTACAGTAGCCTGGTACCGGGGCACGAGGGTCATAAGGGCAACGAAAAGGCTGATGAAATGGCCAAACAAGGCTCTTCAATGCCATTCGTTGGGCCGGAACCCTTCTGTAGCGTTGCAAAAACCATAACAAGAATGGAAACAAAGGAGTGGGTCGCACACAAATCTAGGAAATGGTGGAGGAACTCAACAGGACAGAGGCAAGCGAAACAGTTCATATTAGAACACTCGCCAAGATTTACAGCAGATCTGATGACCAAAAATAGAAAAACTGTCAAAGCTGTGGTGGGTCTGTTAACGGGGCATTGTAAGATCAATAGGCATTTAAAGCTGATGGGATTGACAAACGAAGATATGTGTAGGTTTTGTCACCTAGAAGAAGAAACGGCAGAACACATTCTATGTCAGTGCGATAGCCTGGTAAATGTGTGATTTTTTGCTTTAGGAGAAGAAAAGCCATGGGCAGAGAGCTATATGAAAGGTTCATTCTACACACTAATAGATTTTTTAAAAATAGTCAGGCTGGAGAATGTAATCTAGAATTTAGAGGATCACAATAGATCTGAAAAGGTCGCAGTGAAATAGGCCAAAAGCCACCTCATAAAATCTGATCTGATCTGATCCATGGCTGCGGGCGGGCTGCCTCTCATCACACCCGCTATGCACAGACAGACAGGCAAGCCTCTAAAGTTTTAATTCCAGCTCAGCTTTCCTTTGATCTGGTTTTGGCTACCAGACTGAAGCTAACCTCAGTAGCCGGTGTACGATTCGTCGATTTTGTCGCCAAGTGTGTTTCCTATCTCCCGTTTGGCAGCCATTAGAGTCATTTTCCTTTACTTGCTTTGTCTAGCAGGTGTGTATTCCAGGTTATTTTGCATCCAGAACCACACTCATAACCTCCTAGCTAGACACAGGTGCACGTTGAAGAGGCTTGGCAGTTTTAGCTGCTCAAGCTTGTTTTATACTATAGTGAAGGGAATAAGTGTAGTTTTTACCTTTCGGACTTCCTTCCTTACAACATGATGTACCCCTCCCTGTGGGCATCCCTTGTTGAGGGCATGTTTTTCATCCAACTACATGCGTCGTCTGCTCCACGACTTGCAATAGCAGCTATCATGGAGTCATAGGAGGTATGATCGAATACTCTTTCTATATGTCAAGAAATGCTCAGACTACTCTTTCTGGATTTTCTAGGGCAGGGCAGCCTCAATTATTGACACCAGTTGGTGTAAGGCTGTTTCGCAGGATATTTCTAATGGAAAAGTTTTGACTAATATATCTATCAATGAGGTAATTTGAATACTATACCTACTTTACGTGTAGTTGAAAAGGTAATAGAGCGATTACAGTTAACTCCTGCTGTGTTATAATAGACTCCTTTCTCAATGAATCCTTACAGAACGTTTTGATAACAGGCAGAAGTTGTTGTCTGCACACGAACAACTATATCTATTGCTCGAACTAGGTATACTGCCATGTTAAGCATAAAAGTTGTATCTAACAAAACCAAGATTCTGAGTAACTGCGCAGTTAGTAAAATTGCAAATACAAGTTTCCAATTTCTCCAACATTTTGTTTTTTTTTTCAAAAACCAATTTAGTTTTCTGTTCAAAATTTCGGAAAATTGTTTTTGAAACTAGAACTCGATTTCAAATATGATTTCTGTCAGATACGACATTTTTTCCTAATATTCACATTAAGAAAATTAATACAAAAAGATGCATTTACACAAAATTGGCTAATTTTTTTATTTTAAACAGAAGATAGTAAGTACGCAGTTATTTAAAAATCTTGTTTCGCTAGGTATTTTGGTCTTCATTGCTGGAATCTCTATTTATCTTTGCAGCAGTTTCGGACCATTTCGGTAATGCTTCCCAAAACTCTTTTCAATTTTGCAGCATAATTGGGCGAAGTGTTTCCCGAATTAGGGTTTTTCTCTGTCTAGTTTTATTCCCCTAGTGCCCTTCTTCAAACATAGTTTTGAAATCCCTTGTTTTGTTGGTATTGCTTTCACAAAAGTTAACTCTCTGCCTTCTTTGTCGGTGAAAGGTTTGTGAAACATTAAAGCGCTTCTCTGTAAAAACTTACTTCAACAATATTTTTTAAATATGGTCGCAAGAAAATTTCATTTTATTTGTATTGATCCTTCTACTCGTTTTTTGCAGTTCAATGATATTTACATGTTTTGTTGCTTTTCAGCATTTTGGTGAAATTGTTTTCATCCTATTTATTACTTTTTATATTGTTCTGTTCGATTCTTTTCATTGAAAAAATATAAATCTTCTTATTTTTTTGTTCCTTTTGTGTAATGAATGAAGTAATATATTATTTAGGACCACTCAAATGTATACAGGGTGTCCCACGACGAGTTAAAACTATCTGTATATGGCAAAATACTTGAAGTAAAATCATGAAAATTTCTACGTTTCGGTTTTCGAATGCGATCTTCTTAACTAAAATATTTTCAAAGATGGCAGACTTCCGGTTCTACCGGAAGTCGACTGTAACTTTGTTATTTGAAATAGAACACCCTGTATATTAATACATTTTTTAAATCTACGTAAAATTCTAGTACACTTTTGTCTGAAAACTTTTTCCGAAAAATGCATATTTTTTGAGTTATTAATTTTTTTGTGAAAAATTTGCCGTTTGCAGACCCTTACAAATTATTTTTTTACGAGGATACCCTTAAGGATATGGAAATGGTTTCTGTGAGGCTGCTTTTAACAAGGTCAGATTTATCTGAATCTATGTTGGAAAATTTTTTATTTTATACAGGGTGTGTATAGAAAGTGTTCAAAGTTTAACTTCATAAATATCAAATTTCTTTATTTTTTCAAATAAAACCACCCGGTTTTTTCTATTTTAATGCATTCAGGGGTGAAAAATAAGGCACATTCATGTATACTTTCCTATACCTAAACCTTACCGTATCTAGATGTTAAATGTTTTCTGCAAATTTTCAGAGATGCGGGATATCTTACTGCAAATAAAGCCATAATATGTAACAACTTTGCCATATTCACCATGTATTTAAAGCAAATTTACATAATCTTTTTCATTTCTTAGTGTTCGTATCAACGGGCCAAAATAAAATTTAGACCACACCTGCATCTCTCAAAATTCACGAAAACATTCAATATCTGGATAACGGTAAGGTTTAGGTATAGGAAAGTATATGAATTCGCCTTATTTTTTACCCCTGAATGCATTAAAATGGAGAAAACCGGGTGGTTCTATTTCAGAAATTAAATAAATTTGATATTTATGAAGTTAAACTTTGAACACTTTTTATACACACCCTGTATAAAATGAAAAATTTTTCAACAAAGATTCAAATACGTCTGACCTTGCTAAAATCAACCGAACAGAAACCATTTTCATATCTTTAAGGGTATCCTCGTAAAAAAATAATTTGCAAGGGTCTGCAACGGTCAAATTTTTCACAAAAAAATCAATAACTCCAAAAGTATGCATTTTTCGAAAAAAGTTTTCAGACAAAACTATACTAAAATTTTACGTAGATTTCAAAAATGTATGAATATATAGGGTGTTCTATTCAAAATAACAAAGTTGCACTCGACCGGAAGTCTGCCATCTTTGAAAATATAATCAGTTAAAAAGATCGTATCCGAAAACCCAAACGTAAAAATTTTCATGATTGTACTCAAGTATTTTGCCATATACAGATAGTCCCTCGTCGTGGGACACCCTGTATAGGGCTGAACGGTAAGTAAGACGTATTAGACTTGGAAACCAGTAAACACAACCTACCGTTCTGACAACCGATGCTGTAAATAAACAAAAAAGATCGATCGCGCAAAAAAGAATTTTTCAACATTATGTTGGAATAAATCTGCCTCCATAAATGTGTGGCCCGGCTCAAAGTATTTCATTATAAGTTATTCTAGCAGCACCTCAATAGAATTCACAATGTAAATTTAAAAAGTGACTAAACTCCAATATTTATTCTGTGCGGAGCGGCTATCGAGCCACAACACAATGTTCTTTATGTCATACTAGTTCATTATTGTGTTTTTATTGCTTAGTTACCAACTACCTAAAGTCGTACTTTATGCCCGTGCGGGAATAAAGTTCACTTTATGGCCCGCGCTGGCATAAAGAGAAATATTTTTTTGTTTAACTTATTATACCGCGGGCATAAATAGATGTTTATGCCCTGAGGACGATGTCTTACGTACTCGAGGGCCTCTGTCCCGAGGGTTTGTAAGTCGCCCGAGATAGATACGACTTTCCTATTTTATACATAAAGCAAATTCGACATCTGGCTCTAATAATATATAAAATAATGTTCCTATGGGTGTGGTGAGCCAAAAACCTGAAAATCACAAAAAATGTAGATACGACTTTTATGCTCAATAGGGCAGTATAAATCAAATGAACCAGATATTTTCAATGAATGTACTTTGTCTAAAAATTGGGCGAGAAAAAATGCTATAATAATCTTTCAACATTTTATTAATAAGAGATGTTTTTAGTAAGATATGCCTATGGACTAATAATTGCTACATGTAATGTTCTTTGTTTATATGAAGGTAAAAATATCTAATATTAGTAGAACATTAAGAATAAACTTTTATAGAAAAATTTGAAGAGTAACATTTAATACCAAGGAACATGTCCATTTCATTGCTTATATTTTATTTTTGATAGTGTATTTGTTAAAGAGGATTATTTGTCAATAACATAAATGTAAGTAGTGATGCAGACGAGTAGATATCCTTTTCACTAGATATATATAAAATATTGCACAATTTTAAAATTTTTTGGCAAAAAAATCCTATTGAAATGCATACTGAAGCGTAGAAGGATGTGACTTGATACTCAATAAAACTTTCATACCAGAACGAAACAACTGTTTTTTGTGTATTGTATCTCTGTAATCTTAAACAGGTTTTATAAGTGCTACATTGGTATGCCGATATCTGTGAAATATTGAACTTCTGATTTATAGTTTTCCAAGCATTTCTTATTTAACATTTGAATATCTTAAAACTAAAAATGTTACTTATTTTGTTTTTGCAACCCAACGATATATATATGTAGACAGTCTGCCTATGAGAGAAATGAAAGATTCGATTCGGTTGAAAGCTCTTGAACACTGATTTCAAAAATGAACATTATAGTTCCAAAATTGACGAATTATGAGTATTTTGTCGAAGAGTTTTAATATTCACTTATTATTTATTAGTTATTTCATTAAATTGTAAGTCAAAAAACTAAATACAATGAGTTGAGAGAATAATAAATCAATTCTATTGTTACAATAGTAGTTTACCTAACTAGTGCGGAAATTGCTACTTTTCCGCACGCTATTGCAGATGGCCGAACGACGCTTTAGCGCAGTTCGGCCAGCAATCCCGTGCGGAAGTCAATTAACGCACGTGTTAGGTACACTATTTTTTCTACTAGCATGCGGAAAATAATCCAAAAGTTAACATAAAGAAACATTTATTGTTAAATACATATCAACATATTAATTATTATTATTTGACATTCATTTGATGAGGCTATTGAAAAATAGCAGAATTATAAAAAATTTATCAATTTTTCAGTAATTTGGTAAACTACAATCATACAAATATAGAATTTAAATCTTCAAATGTCAGTATACTTCACAAAAACTTAACAATTTTACTCCCAAAAGTGGCTCTTTCCGCACAAAAAGAGTGTGGAAAAGTGGACTTTTCCGCATGCTAGTAGAAAAAATGAATATTAAAACTCATACTCATACACAAATAACTCATAACTCGTAAATTTTGTAACCTAAGTGTTATACATTTTTGAGATCAGTATTTGAAGTCCTTTTAAAGGCGGCGTCACCTGATGTACTTTCTAAGTTGAGAAAGAAAATTGAAGGGATGATTGTCCCATGAAAAGGGGTCAAGTACGGTTCGAAATTGGTACATGATTATTCTAAGAATTGACCTGTTCTAGCCTTTTTCTTATTATACAAAAATAGAGAAGTTAAGAGGGGGGTAACACTTATTTCAGCACACTGTATAAAACTTTATATATGCTTATATAAGCTTGTTGCCGAAAAAAAATGGATAAACAAATGCACATTAAATTAAAAACAAAATGATTCAACGCCCAAGTTGCACAAGCACGTCAACAATAATTGATTAAAGTGTCTAACAATGCTGACAACGATGTTTGCAAATAGGTGGATTCAAGTACCATTTTTTCTGATTTTTTGGCCATGAAACGTGTATCAGAGAAGTTTGTTCCGAAATCATAAGTTTGGCCATATGAACTGTTCCAAGGGCTGTTGAATTACGTCAACGACGATCCAGATTTACTGGCAAACAACATTGCTGATGAAGAAACTTTTGTACTTGTATATTAATAGACATTTAGTATTATCAATATGGTTATGACGAAACCAAACCCAATGAAAGTAGCTAGAATAGCCAAGTGAGAAAAAACACGCCAAATTCGATCAAATGCGAAGGAAAGAAAACGTTCGGATTTGTGGGAAAACAATGAATGGCTTCTGCATAACGACAAGGCATCAGCTTGCACATCGTTGTTCGCAATTTTTGTCAAAATAATTTCCCAGTCACCGTGTTCACCGGACTTGGTCGACTGCGACTTCTTCCTGTTCAAAAACTGGAAAAACCCACGAAAGAACGGAAGTTTACAGCGATTGGTCAGATACAGACCTCATCGCTGGAAGAGCTCAAGGCCCTGCCAAAAAGCGCTCATCAGAAGTGCTTTTAGGATTAGAAAATGCGCTGGCACAAGTATGGATATGAATGGAATTACTTTGAAGGAGATAAAGAAGATATTGATAAATAAATAAATATATTTTTAGAGAGAAATAAAGTATTTTTTTAACAAGCCTCGTATCGACTAAGTTCAGAGGCCAAAAATTGAAAAAAAACTAAGAAGAGAACAAAAAATATTTCAATGTATTATTACCATTCGGGCTAAAAACAGTATGTATCAAGATATTTTGAACTTTTACACGTAAAATGATGGTTAATATTTTGCGGGTAATTAAAATCTGTTTTTGATAGTACCACTTTCGTTTTTATTTTTGATTGTACATGGTTTGTACACATGAGCCTAACCTATATTTTGCCCTTAGTAGAATAAAGAAACTCAATGTATCTACTTTATCAATGTAAGACTTGATGATATAGATTACCAGAAACTTCACCCTCCTTAACAACTACTTATTGTATTATGTGTAAAAAAATTCATCACAAACAGTGTGCGTAGAGAATATAGTTTTAAAGAAGCACATTTTGTTTAATTGTCTTAATATTATACATAAATCTGTAGTTTTGTATGTAACAGCAGTTTAGAACTTTTTTTTATTAGATTTATAAGCTGAATTTATTCAGTAATCTTAATATTGAGAAACTGGAAACATTTAATACATTCTAATATAAATTAATTATTAATATAAACTATTACATTTTTTTGTTGATATAGATGAAATAAAAGTATACTTCTACAATCTAATATTTCTCTTTCTGCCTTTCTTATTTTAATGTAACATTAATTACTTGTTGTTTGGGATTAGAGCATTTCATTAACAGTGTTGTTTCTCAAGTTTCTCAATATACAAAATATCTTTAAAATAGGTTTATATAAAAAAAAACTAAATATTTGATATTGTTAACTCATTGTCACACATTACACTCCTTTTTAAGACACTCACGCCTCCATTTTTTTCTTTATTAACTCACAACAATGCCACAGATTAGGAAGTGCTAAAATAAAGTCTTATGACAGTGTAAATAGAACAAAAAATTACTAATAACCAACAATACAAAAAAATATTTACAGAACATAGCAGAAAAGAGAAAAATATATTTAATATTTAATTTTGTATTCCTATAAAACTGAATAAAGGATATTATTTTCATGATTTGTTGCTGTGTTTGATAATGATTTTGAAATGGAGAATCAAAAATTATTGTGGATATTTATATTTGCTGTATACTTTTATTAAATTAACGTTTCTCTTCCCTTTGAAGTACATAAAAGTTATAAATATTTCACTTTTATAAAATCTCATTTTTCGCATTAAAATGTCCGATAAAATAAAACTATACTATTACAATAACACACTAAAAAATTCTAAGTACTGTCAAAAGGACCAATATCCTCTACCCACTCTAATCTGTAGCCAGTTTAAAAATCAAAGTGAGTTGTTATAATTAGTTTATAACAATTATCACCTGATCCTTCCAAGAAATAGAGATCATTAATAACAATTCCAGTCTATCTATAGTATTGAGCACTTCAGCTTAAAAGGCCCACGCCCATGTCCATGTCCATGAGGACCCTTTTTCCTATTTTTGTCCTTACGAATTTCACGAACTAATGTGTAAAAGGCGTCATCAACGCCCATCCTTGTTTTTGCTGAAGTTTCCACAAATGGAATGCCATATTGTTTGGCAACCTACAACAAAATTTCTTTTATTAATATGAAAATAGTTTTTCCTACGACCATATGGGAAATTAATATATATCGCACTCTACTCTGGCGGAAAGTTTCTCATATCATCATAGTGACGCGAACCGTGCGCTATGATATCACCCTAGTGTGATATCATATCGCACGGTTCGCATGAATTTGATTAACGTGGTTTTCTTATTTAAATTTACCTACGTTAAAACTACAAATATAGCACAAAACACAAAAACTGTTCAAAAATTATTGAGATTCTCCAAATTTTGTGATAAAAAAACAACTAGGTACGGCCGGAAATCGAATCGCGGTTTACTCCAGCATTCTCCAAATTGTCATGACGCGGATAGCTGTCAAATGTTCTTATTTTGGGTATATCTATAGTATAGCTGTAGGAATTTAAAAAAATCAAATTATAGAGAATTAAAATGTCTTCTGCGTTATTTTGAAAATATTTTGCACTACAAACTGATCATTTTAAAAATAATCATATGTTGTAGGTAGGTACAGTTATTGATGTTTTCAAATAAATAAAACCATCATATTTCGTAAATTTATCGCGTGATCGTAAAAAATATATACTAATTATAAAAGTGAAAAATAATGAAATAGGCTTATGTCAAAATTCTCAAATTATAACACAAAGCATAGAAATAGTTTTTGTGAAGTGTAAGTGAAATATTTATTACATAAAATTTTAAGCGAATTATAATTGTCAGATAAACTAGAAGTAAAAAGGTTATCTCGGTTTTTTATTATAATGGAAGTTGATGCTGATAGTAGCGAAAAACCTACGGTACTTTTTAATTATTTATGGCCGTAGGAAAAATAGTATACATAACTCGAAAAACCTAAGGTACTTTTTAAATATTTATGGCCGTAGGAAAAATAGTGTTCATAACTCGTTGCAAAGTGAATTTCACTCATTGCCTTTCCGCATTCACCGATGTCAACATTATTTTTAAAAACCATTACATTAAACAATATTTGTTACAATTATCGCATGGTCGTAGGAAAAATAGTGTACATTACTTGTGCGAAAGAGATTTTTCACACTCGTAGGAGTATACAATACTTCCCACTCGTGTGAAAAATGTCACTTTCCGCACTAAATGGTAATGAGATACATTATCGCACTTTCCGCACTAGTGCGGGAAAGTGGGTTAAAACGCACGGTCGTAGAAAAAATATTTTTTTAAAATCTTCCAATAACAAATGACGACTCAAAAGATAAAAAAACTTCAAGTAACTTTGAGTAAAACTATATGTAGTTGATTGATAATCTAAAACTTTAAATTGTTCTGTGAATTTTACAAAAATTGACATGGGATAAGATGATCTAAATAAGTGTTGTTCATTAACTGTTTTGGAGCAATTCTGGAGTTATTTGACGACATTTTACTAAAATATCCCCATAAAAACCAGTCGAAGAGATCTAGGGTATCTTTCATTCAAGTACTTACAAACCGCTACAGGAAAATGTGAAATATTAGTTGATCTTCTAACCCAAACATTTAACTTTTCTGGGTGTACTTCACGGTATAAACTCTTGGATTGGAATATGACCAGTACCGACAGTTATGTTGATTGACAGACCCGTTGAGATGAAAGCTGCATTCATCCAGAAAACAAATGGTTAAGAGAAAATGTGGTTCTTGTTGAGCACACATACTCATGATTTCATAAAAATGAAATCGGCGATCATAATCGTCTTCGTTAAGTTCGTGAACGAGATGAATTTTATAGGGATGGAATTTGTTTGTATTCAAAATTCGCCCGTCTGATGGTACTTTGACTTACTCCAGATAATTCTGCTAGTTTTCTTGTACTAAGAGTTGGATTCATGCAACATCAACTGAACTAAAACTAATTTAAGATTAAGATTAAATTTAAACTAAGAATAGTCAGTTGTTCATGTGCATGTCCAACCGGACATGCGCAGTCTTTTCAATCATTTGTCAAAACTACCAGCTGTCAAATAGCTGAATATAAATATTAAACCTAAGCCATTTTGTTTACGAAAGTAAACTTTAACAATATTTTCAAACATGTAATACAAGCTCATGTAAACTAATCACCAGTATGTATAGTTTGGCAAGTTTATCTGAAGCTACGGGGAATCGGTAAGAGGCGAGGAAACATGGCGGTATCTGTCATAAACGTACAAATGGCGTACGGTACCTATTTTACCAAGTAAAATTGAAAATACAAAGGTAACTGACGATACCAACGCCACTGTATAAATTAATATCAGATTGAGGAAGTGAGAGGGAAGAACACACGCACGCGCTTGCCAATAAGAAGTCAGCTGGTCAGGCCTTTCGATAAAAATCACCAATTATTTAATTCGGAGGGTGTGGTAATTATGGTTTTCGCACAACGCTGCCAGAGCTTGAAGAAGCCCATAACAAATTTGGAAAAGTGCTCATCTTTTAATATTCATAAATTGAAAAAATAATGTTAATAGAAAAAATCCAAGGAAACGAGCACAGAGTTTTTTATAGTTAAACGTGGCAATATCGAATGTTTTCGACTGCATTTTTTTTACGGTTTCAGATAAACTTGCCAAAGTATAGGTGGTCTGGGCTTGACGCATTTATTGTGTTGAATCCATGGAAGAAATTAATTTCTTAATTGAAAGTTGGCCATCTTTCTTGCATGAACATCTACATTACATGGGTTTATCTTCTTAGTTTTAAATTAATCTTAAGTTTCAATTTTTGCTTGCATGGAGTTAGATCTGCAACAACTTGTCCTAAAACAGCTACCTCTATTGCTTTGTATCTTAGTGGGTTTTCAATCTTCACGGTGCCGTTTTTTATTTACTACAGATCTGTTTGTCGCCATTTTGAAATTAGTTCCAGGAATAGTAAGTTAATTGTTATTCGAAGGGTAATTGTGCGTTTAATTATTATATTTGGCATTGAGAAGTGTTGTCATTTGAACTGTAAAACAGTCAAATCCCTTATAAAATATGTATGTGACAGGCATGTACAACAGTTAATGATATGATCAAAAGATGTCCCATTTGAAATAAAAATTCTACTGTTTTTGAAAAGTGCCTTCAAGATATTCAATCTGTTTCGTTTTCAGTGTTTCACCCTGTTTATGTTTTGAAAAATGCAACAAATTAATTAATCAACAGTTAGTTTTTGGAAAGTGTCTAACTGTTAGTTATTTCGCTGGAAAAGACAAATTTAAAAAACATTTCTCTCCATGGTATTGATACAAATTTTAATTATGTTTATCCTGAGTTAGAGACAGTCAATTGAATATTTTTATTAAGTATATGAAATTAAAAAACTTTCTATCACAAGGCCTATCACACACAACTACCTTAAGAAACTGCATTTTGAGATTAATATGTAAGTAATCAAACTTTCGCTTGGCAGTAAATGTAATAGAAATGTCCTTTCTGATTAACCAGCTTCTAAAATTTTAGAAGTGGAAAGAGATCTGTACTATTGTCTCAAAGCCAGTGCTGTACCACATGGAATACTCAACTTCCACATACCCTGTGCTGATAACAAGATACTTTTATAAGAATTCAATAAAAATATCAGCTATACTGATCATTTTTCACAACAAATTTCCAATGTGTAGGATTTAATGAATTTTCCTACAACCACTATGCATAACATGCTTTTCTACACAAATTGTTACACGCAAAACAGGCCTCTTCTTAATTCATTTGATAACCGTTGGGAAAGTAATGCAAAAAGTACACACTATGGCACTTTTCCGCACTGGAATGTCAAACAAAGCTACCTATTATGACCTGTCAACTTTTTTTGACAATTCAACCTTATAGTGAGTATCTTATTTGTGTACAATGTTTAAATTTAAACCAAAAGTGAGTAAACCATTTATTTCATTATTTATTTTAATACATTAATTATTATAAAAACATTAACCTATTGAGCATTATTTTAGGAATTATGAACCAAGTTCAAAATAATTTATCTTTTGAGTTGTCCAATTTGGACAATGAAAATACTCCTCCAGATATTATCGAAAAGGCTCAAACTGCAACCGAAAATTTGTTACCTGAGGTTTCAATAAAAAATTGCTCAAATTTTACAATTAATTATACGTTCAACTCATTTTTCTATTTATTTTTATATTGTAAGTTCTTTCTGTTCAAAGTTTAAATTAAATTACTGTATTTTTCTCATTAATGAGTGTGGTTGTAGAAAAAATATTGTGTGCAGCTTGTACGCAAATCACTTTTCGCACTAGTTGTACAAACTACTATTTATATATGATCATCTTTTACCATCCCTATAATTAAATTTATTTACCTATGGACTTGTATTATTAAATTACCATTACGTATGTAAAGCTAGCATGACCAAGTGAGCAGAATCAGTCGCACTTTCGCTATAAATTTAGTGCTTATTTAGTGTAAATTAAGCGCCGTATTCATAAATTAAGTGCTCTACGGAATATACAAAAAATACAAACATTGCTAGCTTTACATAAAGCTAGCAGTGTAATCCGTCAAAATCGAAAAGAAGCATTATAAAGCAAAAATTCCAAATGCATACCATTAAGTGCTCAATAAGTGCTGTCGATATCAGCGATAATAAATACTGAAAAATTATTTTTTATTGTTTATCAAGTGTTCAATGCTAGCCTAACAATCCTAGCAGTGTATAGAGTTGAGTACTAACTCTTCCACTTGCTTGAATTCATTTAACAGCGCAGTGCAATTAAGTGCAATGAGTGCTCTCTATATCGACCAAGATGATTATGGAAAAAAAAATTTTTTTAATCATGTGTTCAATGCTAGCCTAACAATCCTAGCAGTGTATAGAGTTGAGTACTAACTCTTGCACTTGCTTGAATTCATTTAACATCGCAGTGCAATTAAGTGCTCAATGAGTGCTCTCTATGTCGACCAAGATAAATATTGAAAAAAAATTTTCCTTTTTTCAATCAAGTGTTTAATGCTAGCTTAACACCTCCAGCAGTGTTTGGACTTGAGTACAGCCTCCGAGACTTGATTGAGTCCAATTTTATCTATTTCTAAGCTACCGTCGTCTGTGAAATTATTGGAGTAGGTATATGTGTAGTCGAACCGAAGTTGGTATTTTTTGTCAGGGTAGATTTTTTTTCCATCATTATCTTGGTCGATATAGAGAGCACTCATTGAGCACTTAATTGCACTGCGCAACTGCAAGAGTTAGTACTCAACTCTATACACTGCTAGGATTGTTAGGCTACCATTGAACACCTGATTAAAAAAAATTTTTTTTCATAATCATCTTGGTCGATATAGAGAGCACTAAATTGCACTGCGCTGTTAAATGAATTCAAGCAAGTGCAAGAGTTAGTACTCAACTCTATACACTGCTAGGATTGTTAGGCTAGCATTGAACACCTGATTAAAAAAAATATTATTTTCAATAATCATCTTGGTCTATATAGAGAGCACTCATTGAGCACTTAATTGCACTGCGCAAGTCCAAGAGTTAGTACTCAACTCTATATACTGCTAGGATTGTTAGGCTAGCATTGAACACATGATCTCGCACTAGATAAACAATAAAAAATAATTTTTTAGTATTATCGCTGATATGGACAGCACTTATTGAGCACTTAATGGTATGCATTTGGAATTTTTGCTTTATAATGCTTATTTTCGATTTTGACGCTGCTAGCTTTATATAAAGCTAGCAATGTTTGTATTTTTTGTATATTCCGTAGAGCACTTAATTTATGAATACGGCACTTAATTTACACTAAATAAGCACTAAATTTATAGCGAAAGTGCGACTGATTCTGCTCACTTGGTCATGCTAGCTTTACATACGTATTACCATTACCATAACTTTAAAAAATAACCAACTTCAAAAAACACAAAATTAACAAGTTATCAGGTGTGAATAAAATCATAAGGAACCATGAGTATTCTGCTAATTTAAAAAAAATCAATAGTAGTAATTTATTTTGAAGATTATCCATTGAAAATTTGCAGTGAATTCCAAATGTTCAGAGAAATATCTAAAAAGATTTTTTTACCATTTCAACCATCACTTTCTGGCAGTGACAGTTTCAATGTACACTGTGTGTATTTTCCAAAGAACATATTTACAAGTTTATGACTTTGTATATTCAAATGACAAATGTCAGGAAAAGAATAAACTAGAGATGGGGACAATTTTAGTTCTGGTATTTTGAATATTTTAATTTATATAATATATAACTCTGGAAGACCAACGCGAGGACCAACGTCAATACTATTATAAATTTTCTATCTAAAATCGACAATAAAAAAATGTAGCATGTGTTATAAATTATTGGATGTTTTTCACCAATGGGAAGGAAAAATAATTTTTAATAACATCCACACACTAAGTTTATGATCATCATACCAATCCGATAATACCAGTTTTTTAAATTGGATGGTCATTGTATTTTTTGAAAAATTTTTGTAAGGTGTTATAATAGTACTTAATCTATTATTCTTCGATATCTATACTATCTAATTCTTTTATGGGTAGCAGAACAGTATTATATAGTCTAATGAATTTACCCCTTGATAGTTTTATTTATGGGCTATAGACAGTATAGAATGGAAGGTCAAAAATATCACAAGAGCTTGAAAACTCATTTTTTTATCATAACTTTCCAATAGTTTAGTTCTTGATATTTCAAAGAGTTCAATTTAGCTACAGCTTTCTGACATTTGACAAAAAACATTGTTTGATGTCACTTATTAATAATAAATACATTCCTTATAAAATATTCTATTTGGAACAATGTTAAGGAGAACATAAAATAATTTTTTCATGATGGAAAAAGGAAATATGATTTTGAATAGTTTCTTTGTGAATATATTGGACAAAATAGTCTCCCTTGATATAGAATTTAGCTCAAAATTTTTTGAAAGATAATCTTCAAAATAGGTGAGCATATTTTTCAATTTATCACAAAACCAGTCAAAAACTCATGGTTCTTTATAGTTCGCCTGACCCCGAGTTATCTGAAAAGCAAAGAATAAATGTTTTATAGAACATTTCAATTTGTTGGTCCTTTTTGTGACATTTTAATATTTGCTTTAGCTATTTATCAAGAATTCTTGACAATGTTTTACATTATTTTTTCTCACCTAAGCATAAACAGCTAGGAGCTAGGTACTACTGTCAATTAAAAAATAAATACCTAAATTTCTATTAGGTTTTGTTGTGTTGCATATTTTATACAAACTTTGTTTGTCATTCAAAAAATAAAGAATTTTATTTTATTTTATTTTATTTATATCCAATGTGATATTAGTTGAATCAAAATATTCTAGGAATTTATATCTCTTTGACTGTAATGACTAAAAACTAATCATAGATCTATTGAGATTGGCAAAATTGCTTGTTGTTAATTGAGTAAATAGTAAGGAAGTTAATTATTTTGAAAAATTCAAGTAATATACTTATTTAGAGGTATAAAACATCAAAGAACTGCCTAACCTCTCTGGCTTGGTTCATATCAACTGCTAAAGTAGATAAGTCACATTTATTTCCCACAAGAACCATTGGAACTTCTTCAGCATCTTTAACTCGCTTGATTTGCTCCCTGTATGTACCTATATCTTCAAAGCTTTTTGCAGAATTTACTGCAAACACTAAGAGGAAACCTTCACCAGTTCTCATATACTGGTCTCTCATAGCACTGTACTCTTCTTGCCCTGCAGTGTCCAAAATATCCAAAAGACATGTATCACCATCTATTACTACTTGTTTTCTGTAAGAGTCTTCTATGGTGGGGTCATATTCATCTACAAAATGATTTTGTATTAACTGTATGGTTAGGGCTGATTTGCCCACACCACCAGCGCCTACTACTACTAGTTTATATTCAGTCATTTTTGTCTTATGTACAAATAAATTTCTCCTGGGTGGCAGACTTGTTGAGTATTTCAAAACTTTCTTCTAGTAGTTATTCTCCTGCCGCTGTCAAAGCATAATAAGAAATTAACACAACACACCGAAACTGAAGTAATTAAGATCATTCAAACAGTCAATAAATTACTTTAATTAATTGTAATCAAGAATCTACAGACAACACCAACAAAAATTACAAGTCCGTCACACAGAAATGAAGAAAAATATATTTTTTTAGTAATTTTATGAGATCACCGAAGAGTGACTAGGGTTTTTTAGGTGCACTGCTGCCATCCATTACAACCGATTGTTGTCACATTTGATTTGATGTAATTTTAGAAGCAAAAGGAAACTCAAAATAGTCACAGTATAAAATGTCCACTTAATTTTCAACTCAAAATTACTTGAAATACCTATTGAATATCGAACTGATATGGTAAAATACTTGTACAATTATCAGCAATTACTAAATTTTTCTTATTTGTTTGTTAGTAAATGACTAAATTTCCAAAATATGTACTTAAGTTGGCTAACATTATTGTCAACTTTCATTTATATTTGCATTTTCGATTTATTCTGTCGCATATTATTCATATTGTACAAAATTTGACAGTATGAACGAAGTTTGATTTTCATTTAAATAAATACTAATTACTTATTACTTATTTCTAAAGTTAATGAATTCCGGGAAGTAGTGTTATTGTTACGAACTTACATTTATAATTCTTAGTGTGAGATGACATTAGCGTGGTTCTAATAGGTTTATTTAAATTTATTCTGTGTAGGTTAAACAAAGATACCCAATAATTAAATCTGAATCATACCCATTCCAATACAATTATTTACTTTCAGACTACTTTTATCATGTCTAAGCAAAGTCATGATTGTTATACAGATAATATAAAGGTGAAAATTTCTGAAAGGTATAAACCACCCCCACGTATCAATCTAGCCATAAGTTATGCACAGAGACTTACCCTAAATAAACAAATACAAGACAGTATACCAAATTACGAATTTACTTTAGAAAAAACTGCTTTACTAAAAATGAAAGAATGGAAAAACTTTAGGACAATAGCTCAGGAACGAAAAGATAGGATTGAGCATGCTAGAGCAGAACACTTGAGTAAGTTTTTGTAGATATACAGTTTAAGTATGTTTTCACATCTATATAATTTTTCAGAAAAGAAGATAAATGAACATGAGCTATTGGACAAAGAGCAAATAGATGAAATAGAGCCTAAGACTGTAAATGAGACTATTACTAACACTAGTACTGCTACAAATGCATCATATATGGGAGGAACAAATATTTCAAGTATTAGTCAAAATTATGGAACATATTCAGTAAATAATGATATTCTTGTTCCAACCCAAATTACAAATTCCTATTCAAATATCCTTACACCAATCCCTCTACAAAATTATAGTACTCAACAATATTCTTATACAAATGATAAAAGTCCTTTTAATATATCAGACTTTGAAAATGATACTTCAAGTCCTTTTGACAATATGGAATTAAAGTCTATTAATGATATGGAGGAATTAGCACAAGTTTTAAACAGAGATAAAACTAATTATAAGCAGAGTTCTAATTCTCAAACATATTCAAACTTCTCCAATGTAAGGCCTACTGCACAAGCTCAGCCTACATTTTCCAACTATATGAGTAATCAGTATTCTTATAACATTCCTAATACTGCATCTTATGTGCAGCCAGTTGTAACTGACTATTCAAGAAAAAATGGGTACTATTATGATACTAATCCATTCCAAGCATATGTGTATAAACCTAGCCCCTCTGAATATTACACAACTTCCTCACAATCATTAAATGCTGCTTTAGAAACTAAGAAATCAAATTGTAAAAGTGTTCCAGATATTGTTAAAGCCTTAGAAAATGAAATAGAAAATACTTATATTAGTTCATCTGTTCCTCAAGAGTCTTGTATAAGAAATGAAATGGTTGCTCAGACTACAAGACCTAAGAGTACAGATGCAATTTATCCAAGACCAAAAATTAAAACGGACGTACTTGATGATCCATTTCATTTATTAACTAAGAATCAACAAGAATTGTGTAGGTCTATAAGTATAATGGGGTTCCCATTATCAAGGGTGGCTAGGATTTGTCAGATACTGGGAGATGATGAAAAAAAGGTAAGAACTCCTGGACAAAATTAACACACTATAGTTTGGCAAGTTTATCTGAAGCTACGCGGCATCGGTAAGAGGGGAGGAAACATGGCGCATATCTGTCATAAACGTACGGTACCTATTTTACCAAGTTAAATTGAAAATACAAAGGTCACTGACAATACCAACGCCACTGGATAAAACGGAAGATCACACGCACGCGCTTGCCAATAAGAAGTCAGCTGGTCAGGCCTTTCCATAAAAATCACCAATTATGTAATTCGGATGGTGTGGCAATTATAGTTTTCGTACAACGCTGCCAGAGCTTGAAGAAACTCATAACAAATTTGGAAAAGTGCTCATCTGTTAACATTCATAAATTGAAAAAATAATGTTGATAGGAAAAATCCAAGGAAACAAGTACATTAAAGTAATAACGTTTAATCATATTGCTGATATTGTTAATAATAAAAAGTCCCTTTTATAATTATTATCACTACATACTTAGCACTTTAGCTTTTCCATAGTTAAACGTGGCAATATCGAATGTTTTCGACCGCATTCCTTTCACAGCTTCAGATAAACTTGCCAAAGTATACTTAAATTCATTTAAATATTTAGGAAATAAAATATTGAAATAATGATTATTAAGTAAAAATTAGTGAAACATGAACCTAATTTGTCTGTTTCATTAAAAGTTTGTTTTGCTGGATATGCATAACTCCAAGTAAAAAAAATCAACTAAACAGTATAAAATACATCTGGATTAACACTAATAATGTTTAGGCCCTCCTCTATTGCCATTATGAGTCTCAGGCATGCTTGAAAAATTTTTATCATATTCATTTGAATTGATTTAAAAAAAACTTGATTATTTAATGATACCTAAGTTGTCGCATTGTAATAAGTTATTTTCTTGGTCACCTGTATGATTTTTATTTCGATTTATTTTATGTTACTTGTTACTTACTTTCTGTTACCTCATTAATTTTTTTTTATTGATACTGTTATAATGAATCTTACTATTAGTCGTTTCCTATGTTTAAATTTTCCAATCAAGAAGGACGTTCGTATATAAAACATTATTTGATTAAAACTAAGGACGTCCAGTATATGAGAATAAAATTTTTGTTGAACATAAATAAATTTTAACATCGATAATGAAAGTATAATTATGAAAATAAATATTTCTTGAGAATCATCGTTTTTAATATTTTCTTGCCATGGTTCTATTGGTGAGTTTTTGTCTTCTTTAACCATAAAAAAATAGCGTCCGGGGTAGTTGAGATTAATCATTTTTTGGGAAATATTCCCGGTGGGTACCTACATTACAATACTATATTCATGTTCATTAATTCAGGGTAAATCAGACTTGGAAGTAGCCTATCCATAATTTGTTCGATTACTCGGATTACTCGCTTTCGTCTCGTTTAACAATATTGGTTTTTTTATTATTTTGATAATCTGACCGCTACATCCGTTACTTTCTTTTCCCCGTTATTTTGCTTGTCCCTATAGAATTATCACTAAAATAGACCACAGAGTTTTATTTATTACCGTAACTCATTAATTGGAAAACCGATATTTGATTCATCGGTTTTGAAATTTGGTAATTATTGTTGTTAATTGAATTTAACAATACCCCTGGAATTTTCTGTAACCTCCATCTAAGGATATCTGGAACTCTTACGCTAAGCAAACTTCCTCAAAAATCTGGCGCCTGAACATTCAGTTATAGTATATTATGTCACAAGGGCAGAAAATAAGCTTTAGCAGCCCAAGACTATTAGATGAACGAGTTTTGCTGTGAATATTCGCCAATATTTAAAAAATGTCTGTTTTGCCGCTTTTTTTGTCCAACATATTTTTTGAAGGAATTTAAAGTTATCTGTAGGCTTCAATTTAGGCAAGTTTTCCATTTCCATCCAGTAGTTTTTCAGGTGCTGTACGCTAGGAATCTGTAGAGCCTTGCCTTCTACAAGTTTGTGAATAGAGGTTTCTTCTACCATTCCAAAGAATCGAAATTCTCGCTTCATCATTAGTTTAAGCTTTTTGATGCACCTATCAGGTGGCAGTATCCTGTTAGCACACATGTTAAAACTTCTAGTGTAGCCTTACCCTTATATATTGTCTTGTTGTAGTTTCCCATGTGTATCTTTGATTATCTTAGCCCTACTAGACATTTTCAATGATATCGTTTTTATTTATATTTCTTCCAACTTTATAGAGGTGCTGATACTACAAAGGGTTGTTTCAGTCCCTTTATTTGCCAGTTCGCCTGTATTTCTTATTTCCATATATTCCACTTTAATTTATTCTCAATATTTTATGCTACATTTATTTTAAATGAATATGAAATTTCTGTTACAATAATCATGATTTCCAGTGTATATATCTGCTAACTTTTGCTCTCTTATCTTGTAAGTTTTCACATTAAATTATTGTTTAAGTGACCAATTTCATATGTTTTAGGTTGTAGACCATCTATTGGCATTGTCCGAACTGTTAGATTTGGGATTTGAAGAAAAAGTTATCTCAAATGCGCTGGTTCAATGCGACAATGATAAAGACAAAGCTTTAGATAAACTGATATCATAAACTTATTTTTATGGCTGTGCTGTATCATACTTTTTACGCTGAAAAATGTCTTGTGATTTATATTTATTTGTAAATAATCATTTATACTCAATCTAAAGTAGTAGTTTTATTTTTTTAAATTCATAGAGAAACATGAGTCAAAAGTCGGATACATATTACATAAAGTCAAGCCAAGAGCTCTTAAGCTAGTCGCAGAACGCCTTCGGAACACGACGCCACTGTCGCTCTCCACGACTGTAAAGGACACCGTCCATAAATTTATGGACAGTGACTGGAATAGAAGGAAACAAAGAATACATCAAACAACAAGAAGTGAAGGCCGGCGAAAATCCTTTAATTTTGGAGGTACCAAAATAAATATCCTTGAACAAGTGTCAGCTACCTCTGGCATACACTGAGAAATAAAATACTTACTTACCCGAGCACCAAGACCAGAATATGTTTTTTGAAAGCAGCTGTTAACAGTGAAACATTTTTTAGTTGAGTGTCCGCTATATCATATCAGACTTGCATGCAAAATAAGTGACTCCCTGGAAAATACTTTAAACAACAACAGTATTGTGAGGAATCTTATTGATATTTCAAATTTATATCATGAAATGTACTTTAATCAAAGCACAGGTGATATGTCTATATATCCATATAATATTAGGTTAGTTATATTATCTTATGCAACAGGCACCATAATATATAGCTACAGACCGCTAATAGCCCCTGAGGTTGTGACAATGTTGTGAGTATGGCTGCGCGAAAGTCAGTCAGTAACGGTGCCTCCGGGATACCTGGTGACCTCCCGGAGTACCCAACCTTACTACCACAAACTGGGCTCTGTGGTGGTGGACATTCAATTCCCAGCTACTCGTGGGATGTAGTATGGAGTTTGCAAGAAAAGCGGAACAGGAAGCAGTGGAGGAAGAGAGAGAAGGAAATATAATTTTTGGGAAATCGAGGCTGGTGAAACGAACACCTGATAAGGCGGGAGAGACAGGTGAGTGGAGCGATACTGGGGTGAAAAGGAAAGAGGTATCGCCCTGGAGAATAAGGAGCAGAAGAGGAAACAGAAGGAGAAAGGAAGGAAGTGAAGAGTGGGAAAGAGGAAGAGTGTAGAGAGATGGAAGGAGATGGTAAGGCGACTAATGAAAAGGCTGGAAGAACAGAAGTCGGTGGCAAATGGGCGGGTCAGGGAATTAGAGAGGTTGAGGAGAAAATGCAAACACGATGGGAGGAGGGGAAAAGAGACTGGGATGGATGGATGGAGATTGGAGATAAGGACTGGGATGATAAAAAGAGGGAGGGAATAGAGGTGGAGGTGGGAAATCCAATGTTAGCGGATGAAAAGATAAAAGTGGTATGGGTGACTAAGGAAGGCAGTGGAATGGAGAAGGGGATACAGAAGATGTTTAGGGATAGGTACCCGATGCTAGGAGGAAAATGAGAGGAAATGGAGTGGGTTAAGGAGGTACGCACTACGGAAAGAAAAGGTACAAGGGTGAACGCGGAGGAGTTGACTGTCGGATGGAGGGTTATTGTAGGGATGAGAGGAAGGTGTTTGATATGATGAGTCGACTGTTTGAAGGAGTGGGGAGCAAGGTCAGCGTTGGGCTACTCAGGCTTGAGCATGTGGAGATGTAGGTGCTGAGGAAGATGATCGCGTGGGTGAGAGCAGATGGGACGGAGGTGGCAATTAGGCAATTAGGTTATATAATTATATATTGGAGAACTCAATCAGGAGAAGATAGAAAGGATTAAGAAGGGTTTGAGGGATATGGAAGGAAAGTGGGTGAATAGACTTAGAATCTTAAGGAACAGGGAGGTGGTTATAGAGGCAAAGAAAAGAGTTGAGGTCAGGGGAATTCTGAGGGATGTGGAAAGGGTAACAGGCGGTGGAAGCGAGAAGGACAACAAAAACCATTAAGATGTTGGGGATAGACCCGTGGATTGAAGATGAAGTGGTGAGGAAGAAAATAGAGGAATTAATTGGGGAAGGGACAAGGGTGATAAAAGTGGTGAGGGAGAGAAACAGCATGAAAATGGCGGTGGTGAGGATGGAATGTGAGAAAGCGGAAACTTTACAGATTGTGGTAGGGGACTGAAGGAAGTTGATGTAGACTTTGAAAGAAAAGATAGGAAGTACCCTCTGGACCCCTCAGAGGGGACGAGTCTGGGAAAGTAGGAGGAAGGAGAAAGCAGACCACGGAAAGTAAAAATGTTAAGGATGGATGGAGGGTGTTACAGATGAATCTAGTGGAGAGCACGATTGGGAAAGAGAAGGCATATGAGAGGTAGGAGTGATAGAAGGGAGTAGATGACGGAGAGTGTGTGAGGGACCGCCGCCCGCATTGAAGTTTGCTAGGGTAGTGATTCCGAGGCGGGAGTAACGGCGAGCTTGAGGTGGGTTTGGTTGGTAGGCATTCCCTTGGGGATGAGTCCAACATTGTCTGGGTACTGGTTAGGACCCATTCGAACATGAGTTTCCCATCTCAGCCCGAAAAAAAAGCCCCTGAGGTTGATGCGCATTCGTAATAAAAAAAATGTTGAATCACCAGGAAGGCGTTGCCCTCACTTTGTATTTTTCGGGACCTATACTCATTCATTCATTCTGGGTTGTGTTCAACAGCCCAGGCACGTGAACTGAATCTCCAAAGTACTTTCGTCTGAGTCCTTACAAGTCCTCGCAGAAGCAAAGTATGTGTTTCATAATAGAGTTCACATTTCCCGGTTCAGTAACATACTAATTTATTGGTAAAATAATAAATGTTCCAACAAAATAATTGTTGATACATATTTATTTAGTTAATTTATTTTCATTGCGATGCCTTTAGTATAGCTCTGATTATCTTGCTATCGCCCCTGGCACTGATGTTGCCGCGGTATTAGTCGAGCGAGCCCTTATCACCAGCAGTACCATAGGGGGGCGGCAAAAGTATTAGCGCCGGTCATGGTCTGACCGCGGGCAGGTTGCTGTTTTGGAGTTGTCGTTTGTATCCAGTGGCGGCTCCTCGAAGGAGGCTCAGCCTCCTTAACAATTTATCCAGCAAATAGCACCAGAAATATTTTGTTCATTATTCTTCATTATATTTCCCGCTTATCAAAAAATTTTTGATTTCACAATTAATTCCCCGTTTTCACTACTTATTTTAGAATCTGACAACAGAGTCCTGAGGCTAGATTCTACAAACATCTCTCTCGAAGCATGTGCTGCTCAACACAGTTGCGCAAATGGCAACACTCTCCGGAGGCTTAGCTTCCATCGGTTGCGATGATAATATACGAACCAATACGAACTACGGAATACAGAATACGAGCGCGGGTTCGTGCGTGCTTGTTTTAGATGATTGGCGGGAATAATAGTTTTGTTTTTTAGTAATACTTTTAAATTAATATTTTTCAAATTTTACAACATAAATTCACTGATATAAATTATTCCAGAGAGCGTTTGAAGCATCTCATTGATAAAATTTCAAGTTTCCGTTATACAGAATTTATTTGAAAATTTTTCAACTGATGACAGAACTTTTTTATGAAATTTTAGATACTAAAGGTCTGGTATCTCAATTGCCACAAAAGAACTAACCAAAAGAGGAATTTCTGGCAAAAACATAACAATCTGCACTGATAGTAGACAAGCCCTATTAGCCTTGAACAGACAACGTGTTATATCGAGGCTAGTACTAGAGTGCCACCAAGACTTAGCTAACGCCTCGGCAGATAACGGCGAGTAAAGGTGATCGCATTGCCGATTCTTTAGCCAGGAAAGCGGCTGGACTTGAAATGTTGGGACCCAGTGACACCTTCGGCCTAACGACTTCGACAATTACGGAACTAGCCCATGCTCAATCCCCTAAGAGATGGGATGGACTCAAAGGATGCAGCCTTGTCAGGATCACCCTGGGCGACCCTGGTAAGCTGGCATCAAAGAAATATTTGGCGATGATCAGGAAAAACCTACTGGCCACTGTCAACTAAGGAAACACCTCCATACTATGGGGCTAATGGACACAGCCCTGTGCAGGATGTGTGAACAGGAAGATGAAACTGTCAGGCATGTCTTATGTGAGTGTCTGGAGTTATCGTTAAGAAGAGAGTGTGTGTTCAGTGAGTCTTGGCATACATCTGCCGATATAAAGGAGATGTCTCCTAGTGATCTGTCCACCTTTCTGGGAAGGACAGGATGGACGATGACCTAGGAGGAAAACTCCTCGGGAGGATGTACAATGGGTCACATGTGGCCTAAGTGCTGTGAGCCTACACTCACCCTCCCTACTCTACAGATACTAAAGGTCAAATTGAGATTCGATTTTCCGATTTACATAAATTGAGGTTTTTCGACTTGACGAATAAAAGCTTATTCAAATGTTTTTCACAAGAGTTTTCCAATACACTTTTAGATAACTTAGTTCTACAATATATTTTTTTTTGTTAAAATAGCACTGCACAATGAATTATGCGAACAAAAAAAAATTTGGCAAGAGAAGCTCTATACCTCCACGTTGGTTTTTGCTGAGCAACAATTAATTTTGTCACTGAAGCAGCTGGTACGGTCGCTGCGCGAAGGTTAAATTAACTGGCTGAAAATTTCCATGTCCAGCCTCCTCTAAAAAGTTCACGAGCCGCCACTGTTTGTAGCATGCGTTTACAGTCAGTTTAACGTATTTATATAATCTAGGATTTTTTCTTTTTAAGAATAAAGTAGGTACTATTTTGGATAAAATAATCGATCATTTAGAGGTTGAACAATGAAAAAAAAAACATATACACATGTCTTTATTTAGCCAAGGAATCAACAATTTCTTATAATATTGCAGCAATAAATGTTCCTTATTATATACAATACATAGAAAAATTAACAAATTTTCAGGATGTCCCAATTATCAGCTTCTTTGAAAACGTTAATTAAAAATTGAAGAAGAAAAATACGAGGTAACAATGACGAATTATAAATATTACATTTTTCAATTTTTGTTAACAAAAGTATCTTTCTTCAGCAACAACTATTTTTTCATTAATCGTTTAGATGAAAATATTTCGGACATCTTGTAATATTATTATAAAGTTTCGACTCAATTATTTAAATTATGCTGACTCTATTCAAGGTTTAAAACCTCAAAAAAAAAACATTCTTCGTTAATTCAAAATACACTCGTTCTGATTCTTTAAAAAAATTCATGATAGGCGTAAATGATGTATACCAAACAGTTGAATGATATAAAGAGTGAAGCAAGTACATGGTGAGGCCATTAATGGAAAATTGGTCAACATATTAAGATGACATTTTAACTACTCAGCTTGCAGTCAGTTTGGCAATATCTGATAATATGTGTTTTATAAAATATATTTTAAAATTTGGATAGATACTATGCTAGTGCAATATGTTATGTCAAAGAGAATAATCTGGAAGGGAAGAAAATAGTAAATGCTGAGAGTAATTTTAAAAGGGAACAGACAAACTGCTCGAGTAAATAAAATTAAATTAATTACACGTATATGCACGTTCATTAAAGTAGATTAATTTTATTTTACTATGAAATTAGACAAAATACTTCCAATAAAAAATGTTTCTGGATACTTTTCGCGGATTTACGAAATTATGCTTAAGTATAATTTAAAAGTAGGAATACATTTCGAATATATCCCCACTTGTGAAAAAATTGAACTAACTCTTTTTCCATCTCTATTTACGCCTACGAGTTCAGTAAAATAAAACAATCCTAAAAAGTTACTTTGTAACGATAATATGATTTCACAGAAACCTCACTTTCTATACTAGGTGTTTAAATTTGGGAGTTAACTTATTACAATTTCATTTAAAATTAATTAGAAATTAAAACACCGAGTAGTGCTGTAGAAAAAAAAGTCATAAATAAACAATTAAATTATCACATTTAATCTGAATCTTTATGTCAAAATCAGTATAAAGTCTGTAGATTAGTTACATAAAAAATATGTAGATATATATAAATAAAATTACAAATTGTACAAAGTGAAAAAAGTGCAAACTTCACGGAAGTAAATAGACTATGTTTTCAGTAGTTTTAGCGGATACCCGTATATAGACTCAAAACCGATCTGGTTTCTTTTTGAGACCTAGCTTTGCTAAAAACATTCCAAAACCTAAGAGTTTCATCCCCTGCTCCAGTGACTATCGCTTCTCCATCAGGTGAAAGGGCTAGATATAGTACTCTATATGAATGACCTGTAAGTTTCGCAACTTGCGTAAGACTGGGATATTTCCATACAAGTATTTGGTTCTGAGAATAACCGTGAGTCGATACTAGCTCCGAACTATGCTTGGACCAAGCTAAATTGCAAACTTGAGAACCTGAAAATAAAATATTTTACGATATCTAATTCGATTTTGGATAAATAGTTACTTACCCGTATCTACACATTGCATAGGTTGTCCGGTTAGGGTGTTCCAGAATCTTATACATCTATCGGCTGTTCCACCTCCAGAAGCTAACAACCCGTGATGGTGTGGCGACCACGCTATGGCTTTAACAGCTGCTAAATGATCTGTGTAAGTTTGAACTGGTGATAAAGATTGCATGTTCCAAACGTATAGTCTGTTATCATTGCCGCCGGACGCAAGATATTGGTTGTCAGGAGACCATTTTAGACCGCATACTTCTTGTCGATGACCTACCAAGCGTCGTTCTATAACGTTTGCTGAAAATTAAAATACAATAAAAATTTTTATTCTGAAACTGAACACCTGAAAATATCGAGAGCTCCTGAAAAGTCGCTGAAGACTTCACTTTGGGCTCAATTTGTAGGTCACGGCAGGTATTTTTAAACGAGAAAAAACTTAACGTGATTGAGTTTACGGAAGGGGGGGAAAATGGCCCCTTAAGCCCTGGAAAACGGCTTTCTCGCTAATATCTACTGGCTCAATAACATCATATTAATGTTAGAAACAAAGTCATACCAATGCTTCGACATATCCAACTTTTTTCAGTAACATTTTTCGATATTGTCAATTTTAAAAGATAGTAGAGTAAAACTTATATTTTTGATAAACCTCGTATACGACTGAAAATTTTGATATTTAATGACTGTATTCTAGGTTTTAGATAATGCAGAACTTTTTATGAGGAATAACTTTTTTTCCTAAAATTAATAATAAAAAAGTTTTCCATATGATTCCAACTTATTAGGGGGACATATTGTATATCCGAAATAAATTCGAATAAATCCCAAATCATACCTATACTTCAACTATTTAAATCATCCAAAAGTTGAATTTTCAAAAATACATGAAAAACTTATGACTATATTTAGTTTTTTGTAAGCAGTTACTGAGAGTGTAATTTATTTTCAATTGATAAGTAATATAATAATAAATATTTGTTTATAACAGAAGAATTCCAAATATTTATGCATGCACAATCATGTATTTATCTGTAAACGCCCATGTTAGCAAAACAACCGTGTTTAATAGATTGAAATAATTGCAAATCAATAAAATGTTTAACAATATTTAGTTTATTATTTGCAATAATTAAACAATTTAGATAAGTATATCAAAAGTATCTGGTTATATAAATACAGAATGCAAAAATATTGTTTATTTATAAATTAAAAAATGTATTCGTTTATTCAGCAATATTGAATTATATATAAATACTACAACGTATTAAAAACAAAAAAATTCTTATCCAAAAATTCAAAATATTATTTGAACAAAAAATCCAAAAAAATGTTCCTTGTGGTGTATTCCTTATTCTTTTTCTTATTTGTTGGGAAATATAAAACAACAATACGTTTTGTTTTTTTATAGCAAAAATTAAACCCCAATATTTTTTGAAAAAAAAAATACAGTGTGACTCATTTTGTTTGGAAGCACCCCCGTGAAATCCGCATTTTTCTACCGATTCTGTTTCAATTTTTTTTTGTTAGATTTAGTATAAAAAACAGTATTTTGGCACAAATTTTCATAGCTTAATTACTATTTTCAAGGCCCTCTATGTTAA